>JALDNG010001111.1:0-69292 GCA_024349245.1 Neodontobutis hainanensis | reverse complement strand
AATGAAATAGGTTTTTCCATCAACGACTCATAAAAACAGATCAGCCATATTCTTCTCTTCAATTTTATAAATTCTGGTGAATATTTCAAACCTTCAAAATATTGATTCAAGTTCCTTTCTAAATCAAATTCTTCGAATTTTGAAAGCATTTTAACAACTCATCACCAATTTCTATGTATGAAAACAATGATTACGACTAAAAACGAATCATTACGAGCAATACATACATCACAGTCTCAGCCCAATGTATTCTGAACTAAAGAGGTCGTTCGTTTCGAACAACACTTCATCACGCAACCTAAGATTAGATTGGAGACAACTTGTTTTTCCTGCACCAATCGATAAAGATTGTGAGATTCGCCCGCGAATGAAAACCGCTCGTGTCTCTTGAACATATAAGGTGTGATTTGTATTCCAGGATAATTAGCTCTGTGCTCTTATACTCCATTAGCGGCCTCGTCAGTTTGCACAAGACGACCCCATCTTGTAAATCGCTAAAAAACGTTTCCAAGTAAACCCCCTCGTCTGAAACCAAATCTGATATCCAGCCAGACAACTCCTTGATCAGAAAAACCAGCAACTCGATTTCCATGAGCTCCTTAAGTTTGGCGATTTCATCTTCATGTTCTCTTACTTTAGGAAAGAGAAGATTCTGCGACATTATCAGAAAATTTTAATCTCTCGGCCGCACATTATCTGATATCATTATTACAGCTAATTAAAATGACAAAATTTCCTGCTGGTTACCGCCACTTAAGCGGAACTAAAGGAGAAGTTTATTTATTTGCTTACTTTAGAGTTCGTGCATATTTTTGTATCAAAAATTGTAGTTTGGCGCCTTTAAGATTAGATTAAATATAATATTAAAGATACGGTGTTTATGGTTAAAACTAGATTAATCAACTGCTAATCGTATGTTTATCACACTTATGTGCTGGAATATTTTTCGCACGAATTCAAGTATTAAAACAAATATTTTAATTCATGGCATTTGTCAATTCTTGCAACTATGAAACTCAAAATAGACTACGAAAACTCACCAGTAATTATCAAGGGATTTAGTAAAATTAGACCAGGATTGGAAAAATCCTTTCTAATCATTTTATTGCTGTTAAATTAAATCTTGGCTATCGTTGCCAAAATAAATATTGAAGTTATAAAATTTTATCATCGAAAAATGAATAAATGATTTTTGCCGCCTATTGGCGACAATATAATTAATAAAAGAATTGCGGGCTAGCCACGCTTTAGCATGAATAGAATTTTTATATAATTTTATCGCTATTAAACAATATAATGGTACGCAGCGATTCAATACTTTTTTATTATACAACTTATCGAATGTTGAAATTGAATTGCAATTAAAAGCTATCTAGCTATACAAATACTCATTTAACAGATTAATAAATTTTATTAATGTAATAATACATATTGAGAGTACTTAAAACTCATCCGCGATTAAAATCAATGAATTGATTTTTACGTATTTTAGGTATATTATATTTACTTCATTATACCCTGGGATTAAAAAATAATGAATTAGTTTTCTGTTGAAGATAAATACGTAATACAAATATGGAAGGCATCCTACAACTAAGATTTTGTGGAATCGTTTTTGAAATATATTGAGACCACTCTTCTTAAATTTAGATAATTATAAATCTAGGTTGAAAAATAAAGAGTAAATGTGCACAAAATTAATCATTGGTGTTCATGTCATTTTGAACTTACGAGTTTGCGCATGTTAAAAACTGCGAAATCAGTTCTTTTTCCTCCTATGTTTTATTTTGAACTATCATTATTGTTTGGACTTTGGAGTTCTTAAGTAAAATAATGGCTGTTATGTTCTCGTGTTTCGTGAAGCTTATTTTGTAAGATTTCAGTTTTCGTTTATTGTTGAGATTATTTTAGAAATGAAAATCCTAAAATCTATGAATACACCTTTAAATATTTCACCATTCGAAAATAACTCTAGATGCTCATACGAATAAATTTAGACACCAATTAAATCGTGGAAATTTTGTATAAACATGGTTACATCTGTTTTAATGGGTAATAAATTTAAAAATAACTTATTTTTGAATTATTTAAGTTCAGGAATCTCTTTTGCTTTTCATCTGTTGATTTTTCATCGTCGCCATTCCCTTTTGGTTTTTTAATATTCTGGATGATAGTGCGCACATCGACGTATTCAATTGACCTCAATTAATTAAAAAAATTTGTGATAATATAAATTTACACGTTCAATTTTCATGTTGATAAGTAAAATCTTTTAAACTCCGTCATAACACAGGAAATATGTTGAATCAATGAAAACGCGCCACGCTCAGATTATACGAGATTTTCTGTGATGCTACTGTGCAAAAATACCACCATGAAAATATTTTTTCAAGATTTAATTCACTCATGCCTCTAAACTAATTATCCTTGAAAAATATTTAGATGTTTTGACTGTTTCTATAAATCTTTCGAGGCTTCAGAATCGGCATTACCTTTAAACATCACAATTGTTCCTCCCCAATAATTTTATATAAATTAAAAAACTGAAGTAATACATTTTAAAATAAAAAGAATATAATATGTCTTGAATAATTTTATATGACGATAAAAATAAAATTCAACTCTTGATTTCATAAGGAGTAAACGCAAAATACCAGCCGAAAACTGAAAAATGTGTTACAAATGTTATTTTCATATGATTGAAACGTTGAAAAAGAGAAGAAAATTTTTTGCTTCATAAAAAATTAAAGGAATTTCACATAAATTATCTTATTAAAAAATACTAAAAATGATATTTCAATATTTTAAGGAAAAATACAAGAATAAATAAAACAAAATATCGGGGTTAATTGATCGAGTGACAGTTGATTTGAAAGATTGTTCGCGCATGTAACAAAATTATGGCTTTCTGGTTATTAAAAACTTGACAGAAAATATTCTTGTACAAATTGATGAATTTTTATTTCAAGGGAAAGTAAAATATTCCATGGGTAGACTTTTGATCTGGGATTCACATTCTGAACTAACAGGACACAGAAGAATATGAAGAAATAATTATGGGCATAGTACTAACGATCCTTGGATTTTAGGTTTACTTCAGGTACATACTAACAACGTTCGGCCTTTTAATGTCGAGAAAAGACAGAAATATTTTTACCTATTATTTTTAACGATTTTAAACCAGGTACTAAAATCACCTCTGACCGTTTTTATGCGGATCAAAAACTTATAGAATTCTATTTTTAAACAGGTTAGTTGTTCATGAAGAAAATTTCTTTTATCAATTATCTAGAGTCAACTTACGAAGGATTGAGTAAGAATGTTCACATGCAAAGTTATTTTTATTAGATTGACAAAAGGAACTATTTAATTTTCCCAATAACCTCTTAGGGAATTCCTTTTAAATATTTTTTGAAAAAGAATGCTTTGTAGAATAGTATGGTTAAAATTACCAATAGTTAAATAAACGAATATTTTTCATTTCTAATTATTTAAATTATTTTTATATATTTCTTAATACTTAAATTATAAATATACAAACAAAAAATTTGGGAGCGTGAAAAATAATAGTATCGTACTTTGTTGTTTTTCATATCCGGAAAATCAGATTCCTCGAATTCGAGGTTAGATGGATAAATATGTCATAAATTTTTAATTTTGAAACTTATAAAGAGAGCTGTACTAAGTAGAATTAATACACGGAAACGTCCGGAAGACACTAGTACATGTTTCACTCATCTTTGCTTCGAAACATATTCAACAATTTTTTATATTACTTCGTTTACTGTTTTATATAACTCAATTACAACTATTTTCGATTATCTGACGTTCTACCACAGTATTTCAATTAGTTTTGTGCACGTTTTAATGCGCAACTGCAGTTTACATTTGAATTCCACGTTCAATTAATCTAAAAGCCTCTTCGAGCGTGATCAATTTAATGGTAAACAGTATCTGATATTATCGCTTTAATTATAATTTTTAGGGTTTTTAACGTAAATTGAATAAAATTTACTTGTAGTAATAGGGGTTTCTTGAAAAGTTTTCCAACTTGAGTGTAAGATTAGTAGTGCTCTTATACTATGCGACATTCAAAAATACTTGGGAAAGTTTTTGTATTCCATCTGAGAGTCGCACCAAGGTGAACTCAAACTCGTCTCTACAATCGATAAAACAAAAATATTTTGTCGGCACGTGTGGTTGATGAGTAATTATTTAAAAATTAAATCAAATTTAGCTTTTACTGGAATCTTTTAAATGTAATACCGGTGATAAAAGGTTACCCAGAATCTCGCCAGATTAAATATACTTAATAACCTTCTCGGTTTCGTGTTTTATGAATCAGAATACGCCTTAGTTTACATGACGAAAAACTTAACAATTTACTCCAAGCTTTTCTTTTTAAAAGTCCTTCTACCGGCATTCAGGTTTATTTAACCAAGGCGCACGAGCGGAATAGATGGTAAAATTGCATAATCTTACCTACTTCAATTAGCATTAATTAAAGTAAGATTAGTACAACACCTTTGATGTGTGCTATGTCTAAATTTCGAAAAAAAATATTACTTTTACAGTTTTCTTTTGTTTTAAAAGATTTAAACGGTTTGAAACTGTTGAAAATCAACTTTTTTATTTAAAAGATTAAGTTCATCATTTTATACTTTGAAAATAGTTTGCCAAAGATAAATGGGTAATTTTCCAATCAAATGGGCTTTCTTAGCTATTTTACCAGTCCTGTGCAACACGGAAATACTCCGATATACCTTTTTAGCGGTTGTGGATATCATATTTCACAATAGTTATTTCTATAGAATGAAGTATCAAATAAAAAAATTATTTTTTTATTATATTCTGATTCAAATTGATAAAATTTTGAAAATATTTTGGGTTTTAAAATTATTGATAGATGAAATCATGCATATAAAAAGTAGAATTGCCCAAATTCGTCCAGAATAGCCTATCTAATTTCCTTTTAGTTAGAATCCACATGTTTTCAACATTCTTAGAGCACGCGTGTGTTAGTATACCGCCATGTAAACCTGGCTCATTAAGACATCTAAATTTGTCACTTACTCAGATATTGAATAATATCTAGAAAATGACTTGCTTTATATCAAATTACATGGGAATAAGGCCATAAAAATGTTAAAACACAAAAAATTATCTAAATATTTAATTTTAAAGAATAATTGAAGGATTATGGTGTCGCTCTTTTGCTTAAATATATGAGTTAGAAATATAAGATAGTTTTTAACATAAACCGCAAAGAGTTGATGCTGAATATTTAACATCTGCTAACAGCTCAGAATATTTATTTTATTGATGTCTAATTTTAACCTATCCATGAGAGTGTAAGCAGTTAAATTGATTTGAAAAGAATTGTTTTTTGGAAGTAATATACTAAGAGGGTGAAGAGCAGATAAAACGTTTTCATTATAACTGGAGTAGATCCTACGAAGAAAACATGGAATAGATTGATCGTTTTATTTTTCAAGTATTGGTTCGACATCATGATAAGGTAAATACTTACCCAGTTGGACATTGATGCAGATAAATTTTCACACTTTCAAATATTAAAATTATCAACGAACGAATGAAATAGAGTTAATTAGTCGTTCAATTTACCCATCGGTGAAGTTAATTTTTGAAATAAATTTAGAGATGGAGGAAAGGTCAGAGTGTTTTAAAAAGAATTTATTTTAGTTCGCATATATTCGGAAATAATGGAAGACCATTTGTAGAAAAGTAAGTTTCTCATTATTTTTCTTAAAATGCAACAAATTTAAAGAATTAAAATTCAACAATTTTCGTGATATCTGTTGTTGTAGGTCTCCAACGTTTTTAGTTATTTTAATTGCTCGACTATCCATGCCGAATTTTCAAAAATCGTAATAAAAATGTTGGCCTACCTCCTTCTAAAAATGCGACAGCTTTTGGCAAAAAGACAGAAAGAGGAAGAAAAATTGAAAGTTAAACGCATTTATAAGTTGCTTGACAAAGACGAAACCGCAAACTTGATTGCTGATTTTATGTCTGAGTGCGACAACGATTTCAATAAACCTCGTCATACTTCAGATCACTTTGGTTTACACCACGAAAAAAATTTAAACATAAAACAAAAGAGCAACCTCGAACTTTTGAAAGAGGAACTTGAACGGTCTGACATATTTTAATTCTACTAGTCAGCACAACGAGAAAGAACTCAAAAAAAGTTTAAATCGAGGTTCCTTCAACGACCCAAAGTTTTTAAACTTTTCTTCTTTATGCGGTATTTCACGTGTTACTTATTAAAACAGATGATTTTTCGGAATTTGACCCTCTCTCCTGTACTTTATATGTTGGAAATGTTCCCTCGAATGTAATTTTCACCTCTTTAAAGATAAATGAAACCGATTTATCAGTCATATTTGTGGAATATGGCCCAATAGGCACCATCAAAATTATGAGGCCGTTAAAGGAATCAAAGCCTGGTTGTGCCTTTATTACCTTTATGTCCCGTTATGATGCTGAAATTGCATTAAAATATCTCAGAGGTGTGTTACCTCGTTATTTTAGGAGACCCTACACCTATGAATTATTTTGTGAGTTGGGGTAAACACACTGCTTTCCCCGCCGTTCCCAATTATTTGTCAAAAAACATGATCACTGATATTTCTGTGTGCGCAGATGTACCTTTGGACCCAAATAATGCGGGAGTTATCATCATATTAATTTAAGATACTATCAAGTCAAAAGATACCCGTTTTGTTTCCCAAAGATTGGTATTATTTTCCATGTCATACAGGTCTTTGATGAAATTGATTCACCGATTTATAGAATTTCTAATTCGTGAGGGTCCGTTATTTGAGGCGTGTATCATGAACCGGGAAATAAATAATCCCAGGTTTCGATTTTTGTTTGACTATAAATCCCCAGAACATATTTACTATCGATGGAAATTATTTTCTATTCTTCAAGTTTTTGTCTTGTGTATATAGGGCGATTCTCCTATAAGTGGCAGGAAAAAGCGTTTAGAATGTTCAAAGATGGTGCCTTATGGGTGCCTCCTTCTCTCCCGCCTGACACCACTTTCAAAACTATGATTCTCGGCCATACTCACTTGAAAACAAAACATTAACTCTGGCTCAGAGTAACAACACAAAAATTCTGCATGTAAATCGTTAACGTCGAAGTAAATATGTTTCCTAACAGACAACGACGTTTATTTGAGCACCTCTTAAGACACGCAACTGCTGAACGTCGGAAGATTGCCGAAGTAATGGTGTGGGCGCTGGACCACATTGAACACGCGAAAGAGGTATCTCTTTCTTGAATATTTTGATAGTCGATGTGCTTTACGATTCCTTGTCAGTTTCAACGACCCTCTTAATATAAAAGTTACAATTTATTTTGATCAAGATTGCAAGATTCTACGTGATCAACGATATACTTTACAACTCTTCCATTGAAAAATCAGGATCTGGAGATTTCCGGCGACAGTATATTGTTATCTTTGTTTATGTATTGAAAAATATCTTCCAAGTATAACTGAAAATTTTTGTACAATACTTAAAAATTGTGAAAGAAAAGTTATCGCCGAAAAGATCAAGGTTTGAAGACTCTTTGTTCAGAACATGATTCTTCCTTGCTTCAACGCCTGGCAAAAATGGCTGATTTTCACACCTAATTTCATTCAGAAACTTAGCTCTAAAATATCCGGGGAAGATTACGTAAGTTTTAAAAATCACCTTAAGGAAGAAACCCCTGAGAACATCGACGGAACGCCCTTAACGAACACTGAGATTTCAAAAATCGAAACTGGTATTCTGCTCCGCTCAATGCCCGTAACACATGAAGAAGAAGAAGACATCGACGGAGAGCCTATTTCTCCATTTGATTTAGGTTTATTTTGATTTTAAAATAGAAAACATTTTGTCAAGAAGAGATGTTGATTTAACTTAATTGCAATTTCCTATGTTGATGATAATTATTAAATATTTTCGAAAAGTTACATTGTTTTATTTATTTTATTTTTCGCTGACATCATATATTTTGTCCAAAGATCTGTTAAATTTGAACTTTATGAACCGCCTCATTGAACAACTCCTTGAGTTTTACCCTTACTTGTCATGATGATAGGATCCTAAAGCTCTATATTTTTCCTTATGAGCCGTCTACCTGGTCGAATTTTCCTTTTTTCAACTTGCAATACCTAAATTTTGAATCGTATTTACAAATTTCATTCCAGAAAGGTGTCTTCTTAAGGATGGAACCTTCCATAGTAGCAATGCCAGTTTAATTACACTGTAAAATTTCTGAATGAATTCTGCGCATCTTTTAATAAGAAATGAGTTTTATACCGCCATTAAATAAATACATAAGCCAGCACTTTGAAACTACATTTTTTGGTGATACCGTTCTGAAAGACTGTTATATTTGACACAGCAATGATTCTTAATATTTTTGCCGAACTCTGAAATTATACGTCTGTGATCGAATGCGGCCGATATCACACGGTTCCCCATTATCATTGCCGATTGTAATTGTTAAAAATTATCAGCTCCCTAGGATCGATCTTAGGAAATATTATCAACTTTTCGCCAACCTATAGCTTTAAAGTCCAATATGCACTTTAAAAGGCGCGCTAAAGTCATTCTTCATGATTTTCAAGTGATTTTCCAATTTTCTCTTTTAACACAAAATCTATTTTCTTTTGTACTTATACGTAGATTGATGGTGGTTGTACGTATTCCATTAATTATCGGAAGATACCGATACTAATGATAAACCTTTTCTCTTTATGCTGTTACGATAATCATACCTTCGGAGTCATCCTACCTGAGAGCTATGAAAACGACAGTTGTCCCCCAAAAACCATGTCAGCAGAAGACATATAAAGGTACATTTCGTGAGATATTCAGATCCCATAAAGTACAAATGGTAGTTGATCAGTCCAATAAAGTTGAGTAAGGCGTGCTCGCGAAGAAGCTTTAGGTTAACCATTAATCTGCCCATTTAAAAAGTGATTTTATTGTGTAATTAATTCCTGTTCACAGGAGTTGAGACAGTTAACCACATGTCTGACGTGAATTGTCGTTCACTATCGCACGATATCTCTTCATGTATTTCTCATTTGAAAATCCGGTTTTTAAGAAAAAGATCTTTACATCTTTTTCAAGATTTTTTTATTCAAACAAATTTTAGCCCTCAAGTGAACAATTTAGACCATGGTAAGAAAATGTGTTTGACCTATTGATGTCTGAAGGTGGCTCACAATGTCTACTTTTGTGAAAGCCTAGTTTTTATTCTATTATCTAATTCTCCTTTGCGATTTATAACGAAGTTTGGTGAGCTTTGACATTGGATGAAAGAGTGAAAGGACTCAGTTGCTTTTACCTAGTCCTTGTCCTACAAACATGCTGGAAATCCGCTGCCTTGTCAAAAATATAGAAGCATGTCAATTACCATGAGTATTGAGTTTAAATACATTCTAAGCCAAGATAATTCGACGATGGATGTGGAAGTTCTTTTGGCATATCACAAAAGCTATTTGTCTGATTTCTCAACCGTCATGCTCTTTTCGTATCAAACTGGAGTTAGGTCTACTTCTTGCCGATGTCTACTATGAGATGAGTTACTCCTTGGCCATCGATTCAGAGTCGACTCACAGGTGAGAGAAATCAGCTTTATTCATTGGCACGCTCTTAAATGTTTCGGCCACTATTTTTTATTTTTCCTTGATATGTTTTATGGATTTAACATATTCAGAAATGACTGATTGTGAGATATGTCGCAACTGGTTTCATATTGAACGCGCTGTATTTGTCTTACCAGGTATTTAAATAGAGGCTAAAAAATTAAAGAGCTGCCTTAAAATATCGAAATATTTTTAAAAGTGTTCCTCATTTAGTACTTCTCTACGAGGAATTTTAGAGATTACTTATCGCCCCTAATAATGGTCTCATAATGCTAACAAATGAGGTAAATGTCATAGAAAAATTAAGCACTGCAATATATTCTTTGAAGCCCGTTACCGTTTCTGGTTTCGAAAATCACTCAGTTGTTTTCATTTTATCTCGTTAGAAAGTAAATACCATTTTTTGAAACACGATAACACAATAAAATTGAATTTTTTTTTTCAAAATTGGCATTTTTAATTTAGATCACAAAGAAAGTATTCGATGAAACATAAAAATCGAATTTTCACAAATGACCAAAAAGTAAAATTTTTAAGATGCAGTTATAAATTATAAATCCACATAACGCGCATAAACGGAGTTCAATCAGATTGATAAATTATAAATTTGATATGAAAAATAAGTCTCTTAGAAAGCCAAAACCACAACCATGTTATAGGCCCTTCGTATTGATACCGTACAGAATAGAAGACTGAATTAAAAAAGCTAAGGGCACTTTTAGTTTGGCAAAATATTGTAATTTAAATTGAGCATTTTCCTTAGCAGGCTAATCGATATATTGATTCGCTTTTCCTCAAATTACTTGATTAAATATTTTCTGAATTATTATCCCTCATACTCCTCAATTTTTTGTTTGCGAGATATATACAATCTAAATTGGTTATAGGCTTAACCATTTAAATATTTACCAAAATCATGCGCAGTTAATATATTTAAACTAAAAATGTTGGAAAACTGGTACTTCTTTCCCATTATACCTTCGTCGTGAGAAGGATCATAATTTGATGGGGTTGAAAGTGCATAATCGATTTAAGGTAACTCAAGAAATTTTAAGTTGTTTTTGGCCTATTGTTGTGCTTCAAAATTTATTTTGATTTTTACTCAAAATAAAGTAAAATAATTCCCTTTTGAAACGTTGAATGTGTAAGAATTCAAATTAAAACTTTTATAAAACAAAGAATTACACACAGTGTCGTCCATCAATATTTGACACCTATTTCAGAGTAGAAAATATAAGATTTTGTACATAAAATTTGAAAAGGTCGAGAGCTGAAATATTGTGATAAATTCAATGGCACACCAAATTTATGTTTGATCGGTGATTTTGATTTACTTCAAAAATTTGAACACATTTTTGTTGTTAAATTATGAAACTCCACACTGGCTATTTGAAGTGTTTCTAGATAATTAATTTTCATGGTTGAGAAATTAGAAATTCACAAATTAAACTTTTATTAAAATAATTTCTAGATTTACTGCTATTTCATTCCATACACAAATTATTGACAATAATTTTCTTCCATTTTATAATACATACAAAATTATGTGTTGTCATTACTACAATACAAAAAATTCAGAAATTCATAATTTGAAAAATAAAATATTATTTGCGCTTAATTCCACGTGTAAATCCATATACTCATTTAAAATGGAGAATATTGCCATGTACATTTTAGGTTATAGGATTAACTTTTTGAAAATCTTGAAAGTTATACACTAGAATTAAAATATCAAATCCCGTTTATATATCGAGTGTGTTTTCTTCTTAACTCTATCGATCCAAATACTCCTCTAATTCCCAATATTTTAAATTACAGCTTTCTTAAACCATAAATAGAATACCATAGGCTATTTTTAAAAGAACCCCGGTATATTTCATCTAAATTGCACATTTATATTTTTATTAATAACTGTCACTAAATTGTGGGCCATTGTTTATCGCCGCCCGTATGCGGTTTCATAATATTTTTTCAATTTAACATATCTAACTGTATGGAAGAGGCGAACCCTTCCAATTCCGGTAAGAATGACATTTCATAAATTTTAAAGTTATTCTTAGTTAACATTTAGGTTGCAATCAAAATAATCCACAAGGTTCCATACCAACCCAATATCCGATTTACGCCTATCCATATCCTTATTGTTACAACCCATGTGGATATTATTACGGTTACAATATTCCACGGCCATTTTATGCTCAACGCCCTGCATATATACATAATCCTATTCCCATGGGATCTAATGTTGGTTACTATAGTCTGATCATTTGACGACATTAATAATAATTAATCTAGCGCATGTCTGTTATACTACATTATTCCCTCCCACGGGTCATAAGACTGCATTCCGCGCGATTCTTTCGATCTTCTTAGTTCTGTTACGGGAGGTGGCAGCTGACCAGTGTTTTGGATTTTCTTCCGGCAGATTGCAGGGGACTAAGCGGTTGAAATGAGTTTTTATGCGGCGAGTCTGGGTCGTAAAGGTAAGTTAGCTCGTATACAGGGTATATTTTTGCAACATCTCTGGAAGGATCTTCGAAAATTGGTTATAGTGTTCCTCGAGATATTTTTTTCATTAGGACAAAATCGTCGACATTGTAAAACGTTGAGGTCATATTTTTGTCGATATAACTTTTCGTTGCTTCGATACTTTTTTTTGTGTTTTCTGAAATTTTTCCATGAATATCCTTCATGATATTCTTTAATTTTGTGACATATTCGTGCTGGTTGTTCTTAGATTTTTCACTTTGATGCTCCGAGAAAACTAAGTCAATAGGAAGTCTTAATGTTTTTACCATAAATTATCTCTACTGGAGTGTATTTGGTAGTTCGGCTCGCACTTGCCCTTAGCGATAACGCAATGCAGTCAAGAATGTATCCCACGTCATGAATCTTCGCGAATAAGACTCCTAATTGCTTCTTTGATTTTTTTGTTGTATCGCTCCACTAGCCCGTTACACATGGGGTGGTATGGAGTTGTTCGTGTTTTGTGTGACCCGAGATATGTACACAGATGCTGAAATAGACTTGATTCGAAGGCTGAACTTTGATCAGAGTGAATTTGGTCTGGAATTCCGAATCGAGAAACGACAAGGGAGAAAAAAGCTCTTGCTGCAGTATATGCTGATTGGTTTGGCACAGCCTGTAATTCAATCAACTTTAAAAAGTAGTCAATGAGTAGTTTGATAAGGTGAGAGGCCCGGTAAAATCGACTTCACACAACTTAAAGGGCTGATTGACAGCTATCGGGAAAAGCTCAGGCTTTGGAGTGTAATTTTTTGATTTATTAAGAGAACAGGTTAAACATCGTGATATATAGTCTGATGTATCCTGATCAATAACAGGCCAATAGCATTGGTTCTTAATAAGATCAACGCATTTGTTAATGCCCATGTGATTAAGGATTTTATCAGATACCAATGATAGAAAATCTGGCTTCGTCGCCTCTGGTATAACTGTTTTCTGTCCTCTGTGGTCTCTGTGATATAGGATGCCATGATCAACGATTAGGTTACTTTTGAATTTTAGCAATCTATCCATGTAAGAAGACTGCACAACGGTTGTGAGGGTTTTGGTTTATGTTAAGTGGTTGACAAGTATCTTGATAACGTTATCTTTTTTGTTCATCCCTTATTTTAATATCTGGCATAATTTCAATTACATTTATCGACCTGTATAAGCTATCAGCAATTAAATTAGATTTTCCTTTAACGAATTCGATGTAGAATTCGAATCGCTCTTGTTCAAGGATCAAACGGTTTAGTCGACCTCTGATATCCTTCATTTGCTTTAAACGTAGTAAGGGATTATGATCTGTTTTCAATGTGAATTTCGACCCGTAGAGATAACGCTTAAATTTTCGAACCGCCCAAACAATTGCGTAGAGTTCTTTGTCAATAATAGCATAGTTGCGTTGAGCATGGTTCAAGCTTTGACTTGCAAAAGCGATAGAAATTTTAAATTCCCTCATTATTTTGGAAAAGGCAAGCTCCGATCGCTTTTTTTGAAGCGTCACAACTTAGATAAAACTTTTTTTTTAAGTCTGGAAGCCCAATTGTGCCAATGTTACTGAAAGCAACTTTCATTCCATTAAATGATGCTTCACACTCCTTAGACCAAAACCAAGGTTTATTTTTTGAAATTAACTTATTCAACGGTGCGGCATGTCTGGCTAAGTTCGGTATGAACCTTTGAAAAGTGTTACAGCACCCGAGCAATGACCTTAACTCCGATTGATTTGAGGGCGCCTTCCAATCTTGTATTGCCTTAATTCCTTCTCCATTTCTGCTGATAATCCCGAGTTGGATATTTTGAATCCCTAAATATTCAACCTCTTGTAAAGCGAATTTACATTTTTCAAAATTTAACTTTTGACCGCTTCACCTTAATTTCTGAAAGCATTCCTTCAAGTGTTTAATATGTTCCTCCAAACTGGATGAATATACCAATATGTCGTAGAGATAAACTTCTGTGTATGTAGATTTCCCGAAAAAGATCGTCCATCAACATTTGAAAAGTAGCTGGGGGATTGCATAGGCCAAACGGGAGAACATTAAATTCGTATAAACCTCCCCCTGGCCACGGCCAGAAGGCTGTTTTCTCTTAAGACGATTAGTCAAGGCAGATTTGTCAGTAACCTGCTTGAAGATCTAGTATTGAAAAATATTTTTCACCATTAAGTCAATCGAATAAATCATCTCGAAGAGGTAATGTATATTTGTCTTTCACAGTTACTGAGTTCAGTTCTCGAAAATTTAGGCAGATCAGATTACTAACGTTCTTTTTTTTCACTACTACTATTGGTGCACACCACTGGCTTTTACTATTCCGTTCTATGTTTCGATCAAGCTTGTTTGTATGTGGCTGGCTATTTATTCCTGAAGAGTAAGGGATATTCTGTATCCCTTTGAAAAGCGAGGGTTAATATTCTCTGGGATAATTTTGTGGCGGACTGCATCGGTAAATCCGTAGTCGACTTAGGATGATGCAAACACATCGTGGAAACATTCTATTATATCTTTAATGGACTCTTAGGAACTTTCAGAAGTTGCAAAATATTTTATGCTTATATTTTTGTCAGGATGATATTGGGTGAGCATATATCGATGATTAGTTCATGTTTTGAGATAAAGTCTCGGACTATTATCATTTTATGATTTAATTTTCAAACAACCTCAAAGTCAGTTGGTTTCCAGATCATTAATTTCTATCAAAAGGTGGCATCGACCAAGTACTTTTATAAGTTATCCTGTCACTGTGAATATTGTCGTATCTAATAGTGCTATTTCTCCTTGTACAGCGGATTTATTCTATAAGCGAGATGCACTATCCTGTATCTACAAGAGCCGCTATTTTTACTGAGGGCAGGATAGTTACATTCACTAGTGGGCAACTTACAAGAGATGAATAAGAAGAATGACAATAACGACGATTAAAATAATTTTTTGAAGTAGATCTATTGGATTTCAGTATAGGACATATCCTTCTAACATGACCTTGAAGACGACAGTAGTTGCATATGACAAGGCCTTTGCATTCCCGTGCTTGATGACCGGCTACTCCACATTTATCACACGATGTATGGAACGTTGGGATCACGTTGGTCTCTGAGTCTCAATGTCGCGAGTTTGTTCTCGATTGACTCTAGTCTAACATGTAAAGACTTCTTTTGATAGTCTGTCTCAAGCATGATCGCAGCTATATCCTTATCCGGGTTGGAAAACTTCGTCTCAGCAGTCTCTAAGTGTGCAGGGGCTTACAGAATTTCTGCCTTGATGCATAAATCGGTATGTAATAGGTTTCAAACAAATCTGAGCTGAGTAGCAATGGCCGATGGGAGAGACTGGAGGATGCACTGTTTGATCATAAAGCTTTTATCCTCAGAGCTCATGGACTGTATACTGTATTTTAAGTGAAGGTCCAATTCACACGAAAAATCCTGGAAACTCTGTGCTTTATGTAATGTAGAGTTTGAGAATTTGACAAAATGAAATGATGTGTCTCCCATGGGTTTGACTTCTTGGAAGATCCATTTATTTAGAGCATCTCATTTTTTTTTCTAGATTGAGGCATCTTGTATACCTCTGATTTTGAAAAGGCGTCAAGCAGATGCTTATCAAAGAGCTTTGGAACAATCAACGACTGTCTTGTTCTATCCCAATTCTGTGCTGTTGCAAAGGTCTCGAAACGACGTATCTATAGCCTGGCATCGGTTGTTCGAGATAGAACTGGAATCTTGAAGTTCGGATAAAGCAATCCTGTAGTCTCCACCAAATATAGTCTGATCATTTGACGAAATGAATAATAATTAAATCTAGCGCATGTCTGTTATTCTACATTTACCGTCCTCCGCGTCCTTTCAACCTCAGCCTGTTCCATCACCAATCAGGCCGAATCCTCCTGTTTCACTGCCACCCAAACCTTCCTACGAATCTTCTAAAGAGGGAGTTTTTCTTACTCTCAAAAAACCTCAACCGAAGTTGGAAAAAACTCTTGGCATCTTCCAGTCTGAGTGTCCTAAAAATATAAACCAGCCTCAAGTTACCACAGACTCAAAGCGTGAGATTCCTCAAGGACTTAAGGATTATGTTCATCGTTGTTTTCAAACTTGCCAGAATGATGTCGAAAAGGACAAGATGGAAAACCTTGTGCGTCAGTATTTGAAGCGTATCATCGCTGACGGAGCTGCATTTACAACTGATTGGGCCCACGCCCAACTCTTAAGGTGTTTATTTTTATTAATATCAAGCATAAACCCAAAAAACCTTCATAAAAGTAAAAATACGCTCAATTAACTCAGAGAAAAACAAAAAGAAACAAAATGCAACAACACCACAGACCTTCGATATTTCTGTGGACGTTTCAAAAAAGCTTGAGAGACAGCAGAGGTTTGATTGTAAAGTGTCTACACTTAACAAAATGGATCACGAAGGCTTTGTAAGGTTTTTAGACGATAGATATCTTCTCAGAATAAGATTGTTGGAAGTTCAACAGCCCTTGAAAAACCTTACCTACGTCTCACAACTGTATGTTCATGAATTAATTTTTGACCGCTGATCCACTTACGGTTAGGCCTTTGCAGATTCTGGAACTTTCATTCGATCACGTTTTGGACAATTGGAAAAAATCAAAGAATTACCATTATGTTTCAGAACAAATGAAGTCTATTCGACAGGATCTCACAATACAAGGAATTCGAAACGATTTCGCAGTCAAAGTTTATGAGGAAAATGCCAGGATTGCCTTAGAAATGAAAGATCGTGGAGAGTTCAACCAGTGTCAAACCTGTTTAAAACAGCTCTACTCTGAAGGGGTACCTGGGAATGAGTGCGAATTTACAGTTTATAGTATATTATACCTGACATACACCAAAAACCACCTTGAGATGGTTAAAATGCTATCGACTCTAACTGAAAATCAGAAAAATGAATGCGCAATCTCAACGTCAATTAAATTGTATGCATCGTTCGTAGATGGGAATTTTGCCAAGTTTTTAAAGATAATTAGGAAACTACACAATGTTCCGTATGCTAAATATTTGATAGATATGTTTATTGAAGAGCCGATAATGATTGGTCTTAAGACTGCCGTTTCATCGTATTTTTTAAAATAAAATTAGATTTTTACCGAAAATATCTCAAGCCTATATGACAAAAATTTTGGGTTTCGGCGATATTTCTCAGCTTCAGTTTTGGCTCACCGATAGAAAAATCAACTTTGAAAACGATCTAGATTTAGATTGCAAATCTATTAAATCTCAGTTATATAGTGTTTAGTAGTTAGTATAATAGTTTTATTATGAAATCAACTTTCTGGTGATTGCTCTTAAATTTTTAAGCACCTGTGATAATCACATTTTTTCACGTTTTGAAGGAAAAAAATTTGATCATTAGCATTCAGCCGTTCTAATACTTTTTTTTTATGGTGAGCCTTAATGCTCTTAAATTTTACCAAAATTTATGCTTCTCACTTTAAAAATTATCGATATAATGTTGGATGGAAGTACTACGGTATTATTGAAAAACAAAAATTTCAAGATTTTGGAATTATAATTCTTCAAAGAAACTCAATTTTAACACGGGAAAAATCATCATCGTTTAGAATATTCAATTTTCGACTTTTTGGCGTATGAATTCATTTTAATTTAGAGTGAAGGTTTTAACAGGGTTTTATTTGGCATGGTCACGCTTTTTTCGAGGTTAGTTTGTGTTCAAAAGATTTGCCTCACTTATATTTGTAATTTGAAGTATTTATACCTTTTGAATGATTTATATTCAACTTTCTTCCATCAACTCTTTAAAGTCTATTATATTGTCAAAATATTTTCGAGTTTCTGAATTATTTCAAACGAATATCATTCGTATGATTTTTTAGTTGTTTTGTGTTGATTTCCATGAAAAAAAATATTTGTATCATTTCAATAGGATTTTACAATAAAGGTCCTTCCTAGTTTGGAATTTTTATGTTTAAAACTGTTTCTTAAGAAAACATGTTAGCTCAGAAGTATGTGAGATTTGTAAAATACGTCATTTGAAGTGTTAATTTGAATGATTCTTTTTATTTTTGTTTACGCTAATTATGAAAACATTCATTTTTAAATATGAACGTGTATACGCCCGCCAACAAAATTTGAATTAATGTCGTTTTCTATTTTTTTTCTAAATTATTTTGAATTTTGAACGAATTAGAAATATATATCGATGAATAATTAAAACTAAAAAATTTTCGCATAAGTGTAGAATATTTTAATTGGGTCTCAAATTTATGAAAAGTCGTCTCAGATTTTTCAACCTCCCCGATTACTCAATAAACAATATTCTATGCAATTAAACCATTTTGAGATCAAGAACATTTGAAATGATGAAAAAACCCCGAAACTTTTTTGGAACGAGAATATAAGGCAATCTGACGTATTTATTTAAAATTTTCTCATTCACAGTTTTAGGCCACAATAGTTTGATCTGATCAAGGTTTTAATACAACAAAAACATAAATTTCTGATCTGCTGAGTTTAATTTCAATGATTCGCGCACAATTAATTTAATCATTATATAAGGCGAGAACTGTGAAACCAACGAAGATTTTGGTGGAATATTTTCCTTTTTAATCAATTAAATACATGCGAGTCACTATGTATCTTTATATTTTTAAAATTAAATGAATTATTATTTACCTGATTGGACAAATTTAACAAGTATGATTTGCGGAGGATTTAAATAATATTGGGATATAGAAATGAGTGATAAAAATTGAATCGCGCATATCCGCAGCTTTTCTATTTTTATCACGTTAGATTTAAAATTGTTCTAACCATCAAAAATATGGTTTTGCCTGTCCACATATCATATATTGATGAAATTTTCAACAATACACATTCACGAAAATGGAGAACATTGTTTTTTCAAGTCAAAAAATTGTCTACTAGATCGCCGAAATGTTATTCTACAACAGAAGAAACCAATTGATATCGACAATTAACGTAGGCATTCAATAATAAATACTTTCAAGAAAAAGGAGGATTTAATAAATTTTAAATGGTGAGTAAAGCGCATGTTGAACGGAAAGTGCCATTTTATTTCAGTGCACGCATGTTACATCAACTGATTTTACCCTCTAATCATAACTCTCCATTGTACATTGTATAAAACTTAACTTGATATAATGTTTTTTCAAAATTTTAGGCAGTACAAAAAGTAAAATTTTAAATATTTTAAAATAACTTTAACATCATAGCTGTATGTCGTTCATTCGCTTCGACAAAGTATTGATGCATGTTTTATTTACCATTCATAATTTTAATCGATTGGTTTTCTCATCAACTAAACAGTTCTTTTAATGAACATAGATACAATATCAGAAAAATGGATGATATCTGTTTTTATGTACAAATCGAAAGTTTCAAAATTATAAAAACAAAGATTTAGTTTTAACTTTGAAGAAACCTGTTTTTTCTGAAAATTAAATTCAACTATATGAATAGCGATACAAGATTGACCAAAAAGATAAATTAACTTTAAGTTTCATTCAATCATAACCAGGTTTTTTATTACAGTTTAAAATTAAGAAAAAGGTTTACCTCTTCGTGAATTTAGCCATTTCACTCTTGAGAGAGAAGTTCTTTGCAACTGGTCTCGTTAACTAACTCTTCAGTTTTCATCAGACCATTCATGACAGGTTCAAAAGTTTAGTATAAACTCACTTTAATATGGTAAAAAATTCCCCGTGTATTTTAAAAATTAACCCCTTTTTATTCAAACGTGATTATTGGACATTCAAAAAATATTTTATTTTCACTAACTCTCGTTTTTATGTATTAATGTAAACATTTCATCAGAAATATTATTTAAAAAGTAAAATGAAGTTAAGAATACATTAGGAGAAACAAAAATTGTTTGGGAAATGATAATTCTTTTCACGATTTAAATAGTAAAACCGACACTGAAAATTTAAATCACAATATATCTCAGAAAAATCGGTAAATGCTTCATAGATTAGTCAAAAATTAATGAGAGAAATTGTTTTTTGTTATTCTTATAAATTTTTGAACAATACTAAAATTTTACTTATATATGTAAATAAAAAGTGGTTGATAATAAAAATTTAATGAAACTGAAATTTGTTATTTGAAATTCTTTCAATATATAATGTCTAATGAATTCACGAGCGTATAAATTATTAATTAAGAGAGTCCACCTTGTGGTCTCATCAGTTAAAATTAGAAATGTTACTTTACAACAAAAGCAAATAATTGATCAATTTTATAAAAATTTCCAAAGTAATCAAATTAAATTGTTTCATTTCGAAATAGAAGACTGACCGCAGTTGATATAGCTTATGTGATTTTTTATTGATGTAAGCTTATTAGAAAATTTAGTTTTAGTTTTTTGTATATATAATGTATGTCATCGTCAGATTTAATTTATAAAAAAATAAAAAACAGCAACCTACATGATTATGCCAGCAATGAAATACGATATTTTCTGTCTTAAACCTCTGTATTTACGCCTGCTCTATTCAACAAAAACTTTTAATATTACATATATGAGTTCGAGTTCTGAATTTTACAAACGTTTTCCTGACTTAACGTGGGATTTTACGCCTGATAAAATAAATAACAGATGCCAGTCATTGATGGCCAAAATTCGAAAGGATACCGACGCTCTGGTTAAATTACCAGATGATCAGATAAGCTTTAAATCTGTATGTGAAGAACTTGCCGAACTAGATACTGAAGTGGAGCTTGAGAGTAACATATACGTAATTTACTTGAACGCCTCGACCGATTCAGCTGTCCGTGAAAAATGTGGAGAAATGAAAAACGTTCTGTTTGTTTTTTTGAAAGAGATGGGAGCAAGAAAAGATGTTTTCGACCTAAAACAGAAGGTTAGAGATAAAGAAAAACAACTACCATACGAGTCAGAACGATACATCAAGATGAAGCATCCAAACAAAAAACGGGATGGCTTTCATTTAACTATAGAGGAGAAAAATAAAATAACTGAAATATACAAAGAAATGGAAAATTTATCAATCAATTTCAATCGTAACATCCTAGAGGAGAACCAGCTTTTGTCATTCGACCTTCAAGAGTTAGAAGGAATGACTCCTGATTTCGTTAAAGGATTAAAAAAAGAAGAGGATAAATACGTCGCCACTTTGAAATACAACAAAGTAATCCCTATGTTGAAACATTGTAAAGTGGTGAGTACTCGGGAAAAGGTCGAAAAAGCGTACAATAGTAGATGTATTGACTCCAATGTGACAATCCTTCAACGCGTATTGGAGTTGAGGAACGAAAAGTCTAAAATCCTCGGTTACCCGACTTATTATGATTACATAACTGGAACTTTAATGTCAGAATCAGCCAAGAATGTGCACGACTTTTTGTCCTCTCTGGCTAATAAAATCAAACGTTTAACCAAAAAAGAGATGAATCGTTTATTGGAGTTAAAAAAAGAAGACTGCTCGAAAATGGGGGTTCCCTTTGATGGCAAAATATACCCTTATGATTTTAGCTACTACCAAACCAGGGTCGAAGAAATAGACTATAAAGTTGACGATAATCTCGTGAAAGAATACCTGCCGTTTGAACATGTCACTGAACAGTTGATGGAGATCTACCAGTCTTTGTTGGGCTTACGGTATGAAAAGGTTGAAGGTACAAAGACTTGGCATCCTGAGGTGTTACTCTACGCTGTTTTTGACAAGAAAACCGACGAGTTACTTGGTTACTTTTATTTGGATCTCTTCCCACGAGAGGGAAAATACACCCACGCTGCATGTTTCGGAATCCAGTCGGGTTGTGATCGTAAGGGCGGTCCACAGGTCAGTTGTGCAGCAATGATCGCAAATTTCACAAAGCCACTTTCGGACAAACCGTCCCTTTTAACTCATAGTGAATTGGAAACTTATTTCCATGAATTTGGTCACGTAATGCATCAAATCTGCAGTCATACTCATTTTTCTTTATTTCAGTAAGTTTTTTAATCTATTTTAATAATAAGTTAAAAAATAAATTTTTTGTTGATTATGATATTATTCTAAATTAAAAGTGGTACTTCAGTAGAACAAGATTTGGTGGAAGCTCCTGCCCAGATGCTGGAAAATTGGTGCTGGGAGCACGAGTCCTTGCAAAGGATTTCCTGCCATTATCATAGTAACTTTAATAAATCTAAAGTGAGCAAAAGAGAGACTGCCAGATGAGCTAATTGAAAAACTATGCAAATCTAGGAAGGCTAATATTGCTTTATTTTTTGCTCGACAAATCGCATTGGCTATGTTTGATTATATAATTCACACAGAACAAAAGGTATGAGCAATCATTTATCATTTGGTAAACGTCAGTGAGGTATATCGGGAATGTCTGATGAAATATCTCGGGTTCGAGCCTACCCCAGGTTTTTATTTTGATAATTGAAGGAACTTGCTTTCCAGCTGCCTTTGGCCATATGATGGGTGGGTATGATGCTCAGTATTACGGATATTTGTGGAGTCAAGTCTACTCATGTGACATGTTCTTTTCGCGCTTCAAAAAAGAAGGAATCTTTAATCCCACAACAGGAATGAGCTTTCGTGAATGCATACTGTCTCCCGGATCCACAAAAGTGTAAAATATTTTTGATTTTAGGATGGTGGAGAAATGTTAAGACAATTTCTTGGTAGGGACCCTATAGTGGAGCCTTTTATGGATTTTGTTGGTATTTAACTCATCAACATTCACAATTAAAAATTGTTGACGTTATTTTTTTCATTGACTTAATTCTTTTTAACTCTAGTCATATATTTCCTCCGACTGTTTACCATACGTGTAAAATGTAATTAGTGTATTCAACATTTGAACGATTTTGTGGTTTTATTGGAGATATAAAATGATTGAAAAACAAATCGTGAAGTTTAATAACGATACGAATCCATATTTGATTTGAAAGTTATCAGGATTTATTCGTATATAACATCAAGATCAAAGTCATCGCATCTAATTAAGTGGAAGAAAATAATTTAAAAAAGAACAATAAGTATGAGAAGTTGAGAGTTATAAGATGAGGTCATATCTGAATTGTATGTAAAACAATTCTATCCCATAAAATATGTAAACAGTTTTCTTTAAAGACATAATCATAAAAAATAATTGATCAAAGTTTTTTGTAGTTATTAAAGGAACAAATTGGTGAAATTATATGAATCCGCTAAACTTTTTAAAATCGCTCAATTGAAGGAATTAAACATCTTTAAGAGAAAATATGGCCTTTTCGGATGTATAAAAGGAAGTTGAAATGATAGGGAAGGACCAGTCTGGACTGCAAAAAGAAGTGAGATACGTAAGCGCTAGAAACAATTCTTTCCCTATATTGATGTAAATTGGATTATTTCTGCATATTTGACGGAGTTTCAAATCAAGAATTTTGAGTTAAAGTCTCATGTAAGTTGCGGACATTCGGCTCAAATCCCGAGGTAGAAATGCATTAAATTTGTTTTATTTAAGAATCGTGTTGTCTTATTTCACTTTGAGAATTGTATATTTTAATAATCTTCCTGAAATTAGTTGTATTGTGGTATTTATAAAAATTCAATGATGTATAAATCAAAGGTAAGAGGGATAAATATTCATTTATTTTGATTTATTAAAAGATACCAAAATGGTAGAATTGGCTTTCAAAAATTAATCGTTTCGCATTCAGATTTAGAAAGTATAGAGAAACCACTTTTGATAGTTCGGTACAAATGATTACCAAGCCAAAGATTCATCAAAGTAAACCTAATAAGGCTTTTGTGCTTTTAAATTGGGTTAAAACAGTATAATTACCGTTATATTCTTCTTCTTTAATGAAATAGACCAAAAGGTAAAAAAAATTTTGCCATTATTCAACCTTAATTCCATTAAGAAGTGATTAAAAGCTGAAATTTTGCCTGTTTTCCCACTTTCTGTGATGCAGCGAGTCAAAAAGGGAGTTTTGGTGTGATCTTTTGTTTTGTACTTTTGCATTTTAAAAGTCAAAAAACCAGTCAATCCTGTGTTAACGTTGTTTTTATTGATTTTCAAATTACCGACTTCCTAATGAAGGGCAAAAGGCAGCTCCATATAATTTTGATTACTTTTGGTTCTGATAAAACGAAAATCGTATCAAAAATTCATGCCAAACGGTAATGAAACAACACCATCATTAATTTTTACCGATAATTGAATATTGATGGTGATATACAATTTTATATGAATAAAAATCCTTATTTAGCCACTCAGGTTTGTCGGACTATCAAAGAACGAATAGAGTGGATAATAAAAAAGGTTCATAAATAGGATAATTTGGCGAAGCAGTAAAATGAGTAAAATTTAAGAATTTCAAGATAAACTAAAGTTATTTTGTCGTTTTGAAGAAATTGTTTGAAACGATATGTCTGATGCATTCTTCGATAATTTCAATCTGGTTTTCTTGCTCCATTTCATAAAACTTTAATAAAATGCGAAAAACTACTATTTTTATCAAAGGCTTTAAACGGGTACGTTTCTAGTTACTCAGATCAAAATTACCTTTGTTAATTTCTTAAAAGATTTTTCCCTAAATGTAAAAACGTGGCTACTTGTTCTCCTTCGGCTGTGCCAACCTTTTTTCAAGGGTTGGATAATTGCTAATTTGTTGAAAGTAAATTACGTTTTTCGTTCTTCTCGCCATTTTTTTATTTCTTCGTCAGTTGAAAGTCCAAAATTAACTTTCTTCAAAACATCATCCACCTTTTTAAGATATTTCACTGTTTCATCATTTTTAGAATGATTATTAGGAAGTTTATTTGGCTTTTGATATCTATTTGCTTGTGAATTTTTCCTGAAATGTTGAGGATTCTTATATGTTTCGATATTGACACAATTATTCTTGAGATGATTTTTACGTTCGTATTCTTGGTAATGATCAAAATAAGAGGACCAGTTATTCATCGATCAGACTTCGCTAAAAGCTAACGACCTCAACAATATCGGTATTAACGCGCACGTGCAACAATTTTTATCTTTTAAGTGCACCTGAATTTTAACGAATCCATTTGTATTCTAGAGTATGTACATGAAAGATAATAATATAAAATAGTCGTATCTTGTGAGGCATGCGCATTCCCGTTTATTGAATAAACTATACAGTTTTCCCACGAATTCGTGAATTTCTTCGATATTTTGATAAATTTGAATATTTGTTAAATTTTAATTATAGAGTTACTATGGACAAATTTCTCACACTGAGTTTACTATGCTCTATTTGCCATACAGTTATCCACCTAGTGATGAGCCAAACAGTTTTTTCAGCAAACCAGTCAGATTATTGTTGATTCATTTTTCAGATTTTCTAATTTTTGAATAACCCGAGGAGGCCCATAAGATCGTACTTATATCTTGGCCAAGGCTATTCAGTAGGATATCGCCAGATCATGTACTTAGGCATGGCTCTTCATTCATTGTTGAAAGAATATAGATGATAGAATTCTGCAGAATATATTGAATTGAACAAGTCAAAGTGAAGTAACTAATATTTAGATCAAAACTTTTGAACGCTCGTGAGTTATAATAGAAATATAGAATGTTACGTCAGTTGATTTTTTTCACATATCATGTCCAATATGTTGACATAATGGGATTTTATGGAAAAGTATTTTTGAAAATTATGATTTTCAAAAATATAAATTTGTATAGGCTTTACGAAATGTTTGTTTTTTGATAATGAATTTTAGACGAGAGCGCGTGCGTAACGTTTTTGTTTTTGAAGTAACTCGTTTGTTTAACACAATATATTTTTAAAGAATAGAAAAATTTAATCGCCATTTAAAACTTTTAAGCAGCCAGCGATTCATAAATATTTCATCATTTTAAAATAGTATGGAGCAGAAATTTGGAAATACTGTCAAAATAGTCTCATTACACCCTAAGACTCTTTTATATGTTCTTCTCTTTGAAGAAGTCATAAATTTTTTTATCTGATATGAGATATCATAAATCGCTATAGCCTTGACTCTATTTAAATAGTTTTTCTAATCCTACAGAATAGTTCATTATCTTTAATAAGCCAATTCGGGTTTATTTACATAATTCTGAGTTCAAAAATTATTCATTAAATAAACTCAAATTAATTTTGACTTTTTTCATTTATATTTTAAATCTTTAGTTCATGAACAGCAATTCTTACTTTGACACTGGCGTGAAAGTTAAGAAATTAATTAATTTTAAAAATGGAAAAAATTTCAATCGAACCATATTTAAATTATTTGTGAAATGTTTCCAGCTATTTATACGATTTAACCCGAATCCTACTTTTAAAATGGATTTTATGTTTCCACATTTGATCATATTAACCCAAAATCATGTTAAGTCATGTTAATTCAACAGTTGAGCGAACATTTCAATTAAAATTCCTCTCGGAAGCTCTTACTATATCGTCACCCATAGGTTCAAAAGATCGAGAATCCTGGTATCATACTGCGTCGTGGGAAAATACTGGTGGGATCATGAGCCAAATTATATGTTATAGTTTTGAAAACTATTAAATCAACACATTATTATTAAATATTCTTCAGGTGAATTTAGAATTTGACTACCGCCTATTTCAATCTTGTGTCACCGTCCAACAAAAATTGTTTTTTATTTGTTGGATGTTAGGTCGTTCTCAACATCTCCAGTCTATGAACTATATTTTGAAAATAATTCAAATAGGTTCGCTTAAACACTGCTATAATAACGATCTATTTCGTAAATTCAAGGTTTTTCTAAATACTATGAGAAAGAGAATTCAAAATTTTCATATTATGTTCTTTTGTTAAATTTAACACAGAAAATTATTGAAAACAGGCAGTATCACCAAAAACATTCAACCGCACTTTTAGCAATCAAAAATGTGAATGTGAAAAAACTGCTAAAAAATTTATTTCATCTTTTAATTCATAAAACAACGATTTTCATATTGGGTAACAAATGAGTTAAGTAAATTTTGTTTTTATTCAGTTTGAGGAGACTCAACATTACTCTACTTATCTGAAGAACATTTCATATAACAGCGAAACTAAAAATGTTTTTTAATTTGAAAAATAAAATATTTATGTTATCCTGATACACTTTAATCAAATAGTTACATCTTAAAAGAAAGGTAGAACTTGCGTATAATTTTTTTTTCAAATATGGAAAAATTGAAATGTTTACACACCTTTAAAATGTGTGCACACGTACTCGAACTTTTTGTCACTTTACATGTTAAAAACCCACAAATAAAATCAATTAAAACTCTAAGTAATCAACATGTTTAAAAGACCAGTTACAAATCGTCTTTTTATGGAATACGTCGACCAAAATTCATTCTCATAAAGACCTTAATGTTGGATATTTCATGCAAAGAAAATATTTTTGAATATAAATGTTGACGATAATTCTTTAAATTTTCTGGTTACAGGGTAGGGTTGATAGATTCTATCTTTAGCGTAAACCTATGAAAATAATTCCAAGAGCTTCTACGAGGAGAGCATGGCGAACAGACAAACCGCCGTTGTTTTCGTAATCTTACGCGGTTAATATTTAGCTGAAATCCGCTTAAATAACATTCAATTTTGAGCAAGCTAGAGTATATAACATTATTCTGTCTTCTAAAACATTTATCCTTCGATATGTTTAAGTTTTTGTGACTACAGGAATTAATATGGTATCGGATTAAGCACATTTTTCTGGTGTGACCACTTGTTCGATGGAAACTGGATCTATCACACATTTGGTGTATGATATAATCCACATGATAACTGAAAATTTTAAAGTTTTTATCTCTGCAGCGTATAATAATTCTGATCCCATATTAAACTTTTTTTAAGTATTAATCAATGTAAAAACACGCCTCATCTTAAAACCTGTAGTGTATCCATTTCAAGAATTAATTTACAACGCATGCTCAGATAGTTGTAAACTAGTTATTGTTAATTTATTCAGTAAAAAAACCAAATTTTACTTCGGTTTATTCCCAGGTTACCTGATTAACTTGGGGAACTAAAGTTTTACAAATGTTTGATAGAATAAAATATGTTTAAATACGTATGACCTCACAGTTATTTAAAGAGCGTCTTTTAAACTTTTTTGTTATGATTGGCCATTTGATACTATTTAATACAAAGTCATTAAGCATGGAGCCTCTTTCAAGAAAAGGATATTTGATAGGCCTTATGGATGCTTTGATTGATTTTCGATTTGAAGCATCCCCTTGTTAAAAGTTCATGTGTACATTAAATGCAAATCAAATATTCGCGCACGTGAGAGTCTAGACTAACGATCTATCACCGATTATTTTAAAAATAATTTTATTTTCACATATCCGTGTAAAAGTAATTTTCAACGTTCGATAAAGCAGTCTTGTCTCTCAAAGATATTTGTAAAAATCTTCAGCGTATCAAATTAAAGCAGTGATATCATACGAACAAATTTTCCAGAGATATCAAATAATAACTAACTTTCAGCTCTTTTGATCCACGATTCCTAATTATTTTTGGAATAAATGTAGCATGACTTATTGGCCACACTGTGTATCACGAATAACTAATATTAATAGAACATCAACGCCCACTATTTTTATTCATTCTGAGTTGGATAACTTTTTTTACTTTGAAATTTTACAACAAAAAATGCATGTCTAGAACTGTGATTTGGGAACCTGCTTTAACTGGATAAGACCGAGTTTTTAAAATTTTTGTATCCCGCAATATTTTTGGTTTTTATTGTTTCTTCTATTTTTACTTTTTTCCTGAATTGAGTTCAAACTTCAAAATTTAAGCCGAATTGTACTCGGATTCTTAATGAAATGGAGTTTATCGAAAATATTTTATTACGAGAGTTTTGAATATAGCCTTAGACTTTGTTTTTAACACCATTACTAAGATTTCTATCAATTCAACGCGAAAAATCTAGACAATAAAATTTTTATCCTGCTCTTTTTACCAAAGTGAGTAACTCGACAATGGCTTTAGTCTACCTTGTTTCGTATTATTTATAAATTTAATTTATTGATGAATGTACATTATTAGCTGATTCCTTGTTTTAAATCATCTTTTAAAATATTATTTGCGCACGCCCAATACTCTGTTTCAGACACAAATGTGAAAACCTTTATAAAAAATTTTTTCATCGTAAACCACAAAAACGAATGTCTACGCACATTTCGAAGACTATTATTTGAACGTTATCTTGTTAGTTTCAGCTTCAAAGAATAAAATAATCGCAATTTTTTTCATTTAAATCAGATAAAAAATCAACGCGACGATATGAGAGGCATTTAAGAATGAAAATTATTCCATTGATAAGGAACTCTGTTCAGCCAACATCATGTTAAAATATTATAATTAAGAAGTTAAAAAGTTTGGATCATTTCCTTTTTTTAGGACACAGATAATTTAAAAATTGATAGAGGTGATATATTTTCGCGTTATCAACATCTGATATCTATCTATCAAGAAAACGATACTCTTTTTAATCAAGTATAAAAAGTAAATTTTGTAAAAATAGCTTATTTTTTGGATTTTTGTAAGAAATTCGATTAAATCAAAACATGTCATATATTTGGTGGATTTTTCCTACTTTAATTCGAATAAGTTAAGATTCTTAATATGTGAACTTGAGTCATAAATAAAACCGGTTTAAACGAAAAACTTTCGTATTTTTTGATACAATACAAAGCAGAATAAAACTTTGCTGTAAACTTAAAGATAAATAGAACCTGTCAAAAGTTCCTTCTATATCTAGGTGACATTGGTCCTGATAACATTAACACATTTTAAGAATCAACCATTAAATTTGCGCACGTGTATAAAAACTCGAAAATATTCATGATAAGAACTGCAGCCTTTTTTCCATTTTTAATTATATTTGTTTTTAAAATTAATCTATAATGATTTAAACCTTTATTTTGTGAAATTGAAAATGTGTGAGTTGCGCGCCTTAAAAGCTATTCAATCATCTTTAAATTCGAATTGGAAGTTTATTTTCTCCAAGATGATTTAACTACAGTTGAATTAAAAAACTGAATTCAACTAAGTATGGCCTTTAGCATTTTAATTTAACATTAAAATTCATGCTAAAGTGATAATTTAAAATATTTTTGTAAGATGAGGAATCGTTGTTTATGATTACAATCGGCTTACAACTTAAAAACATTTTCAATAAATGGTTGAATCGATTTGAAAGATAGGAAATATCTTTTTTTTGGTCTTATACACCTACCATAAAAAATACCACCATTAAACCAACTGCAATAATTTCATAGATGATAGAAACAGGGTTTGAATGACTTAAAAAATCTTTACGTTTTCAACTGTAAGCTGTAACAGACCTGTGAGGTTTATTTATCTGAAATAAATTTATTTTTTACGAATGATTTTAAATGATTCACTTAAAAACATTAAGCAGTACATGCTATATAAAAATTGTGCCTGCGCACGCAGTTAATTAAATGGCAAGTATAATTGAAAGGTTAAAAATAAGTTTTGAAATTAACATTTTTAGTCAGTTATTATATGTGATTGGTCGAATTAAATAGATAAAAATATGATTTAAATAAACTTAATTAAGACTGGATTGACTCCGACACATCACGAACTTTATATTTTAATTTATAAATTTATTTTAAGTGCGAAACTGTGCTTTTAAAACCTATAAATCACACAAGGTAGGAGAGATAAATATTATACTGTGCTTTCAAAGAACATAAATAGGTTAATTTCATATTTCTACATGACATATGATACATTTCTTATAGCGATAAAGAAATTAAAAAAATTTGTTCCCTATTTCGTAGAAGAATTTTACACAAAGTTCCTTATAAGACAAAAACCATCCATCTTGAGAATTTATAAAAATTCGAAAGTCATAAATTCGTATTTGCTCTTTATTACTCATACCTAAATAATTTACTTTATAACGACCTTGTACAATTAAAATACCAAAATGAATATTCATTTGAAAATTTTATTATTACTTGTTTTTTTGAATTTATATTTCTTTAGAAATTTGCGATTTGCAAGAAACACATTTTTAAAATCATAAAGTGTAAACAGATTAAAATTTATGATTAAATCACAGAATTAGGTATTCATCATACAATAATTATTAATGTTATCGGTATTGATCGTTAGCTAAACGAAATTTATTTAGCTTGTTAATTATGCTATCGTTGGTTAAAGTATAAAAACTTGAAGAAATTTTTTTTCATTTAAAATCTGTGAAATTAAAATAATATACATGAAACAGTTATTTTTAAAGTCATTAAACCTTTGCGAATAATTTAAAAATATTAAAAATTTCAAAAACTTCAAGAATTAAAAATTTGGCGTAAAAATCGGTCTTTATCATGATTATAATTCAAATTGAATTTAAAAAAAATTTACCACCTAAGTTTTAAAATCTGAATATCAATTAAAATTATTGAACGTTAGAACTTGTAAGAATGAAATAAATCATGTCAAAAATAAGTTTATTCTATCGCTAAAGTAGTCTATTTAGATTAAAATGATAAAAGCAGGATTTCTCAATGAGAATTAAAACGGGCTAAATATTCACCAGACATTTGAATGAACAAAATTATGACATTATTATGTCAATTCGTACTACTTTATCACAATGAGAAAAGTTTATAGGCACTGCGCAGCCGTTAATTTTAAATATTCCTTGATTATGACTTTAAAGTGCATGGTACTTTCATCAATTTTTTATTCCTAAAATATTTAATATGATAGAGAAATAATATATAAGGAAGAAAATGATCACCATTACATAAGATGTTTCATTTTTAAATATTTATAAAATTCAAAATAATATGAAAGTTAAATTAAAATGTAAAGTTTAATTGATAAATTTACCTTTATCTATATCCTAATTTTTTTGTAAAATAAATTTAAAAGTTTGAGTAGTGAAGGTTTTGGTGAATCATACTAGGTACCGAATGAGCCCGACGACAGACAAAAAATCATTAATTTTATATGTAGGGAATTAAGAATTTTATTTGATATTATTTTTGAAAATTATTCTTGTTTGTTTTTAATTTTGATCATATTTAATTGGGGAAAGTGGATAGTTCACTTCTTTTAAAGATACTGATTTGTTAAACTTATATAAACCTAATTTTTTCTGATTTTCACATCTTGGACGAAGTATATTTTGTCATTTTACAATCGTATATATTATATAGAAAACTTAAGCATCACGATGGTTTGTTTTTATTATTAAAGAATTATGAAAACAAAAATAATTAAATTCAATAAATGGTTAAGTTTACATCTTTTGCTTAACATCGTTCAATTATACTGTTCAGAAAATTTGTATAATATTTATGAACGAAATAAAAAGTTCAATTTGTTTTTGATATTTTATTTTTATTCAAAATCGTTAAATTTAACCTTTCTGTAAAATATTAGGTTAAAATTCTTCAAATGATAGACATGATTGATGAACGTGTAGTAAAATGGCGGGCCTAGCTAAACTCAAATAATTTTAATCAGATTTATCACAATTGAAAAAGTGGGGAAATATTAATTTGAATTAATCGATCGTTATTTTATTAGAATGTTGTGATAAAGAGAAAATTTTTTGTGTAAGTTCTAATATCCTTTTCATTTCAAGAAAATAGTTGACTGTATTTCTGTCAGGTATCGGTAGAATTATGATTTGAACCTTGAGCCCATTTAACTGACGGTTGTAAATCTAATTTTTATTTGTGTAAAGATATTGAGAAACACGAGCATAAAACTGTGCGAATTGTAATCATATCACCTCGGCTCTGGATTGTTTTGGATATTTGTTATGAAAACAAATTTTCATGTCGTTAAAGCCATTTATATATAATATATGATGTAATCGGATTAAATTAAGTTCCTTAAGTTTTTAGGGATTAGTTTCGTTTCTTTTTGATTTCAACAGTTTACAATGGAAAAGCCCAACGAAGGAATACCTTTGAATACCATCCGACTGAATGTAAACCCTAGTGATATGATTTTCTCAATAAATTATATTAGAAGTTACCTTAAAACGAAGTATATATAAGGGTTTTATTTTAGCTTAAAAAAAGAGAGAAAAAGTTTTGCCTTTTTCAAGAAAATTGAAAAGATTGAATATAAAACCACCTTGTAAAATTGTGTGTGAGTAGATAGGCTGGAGAATAGCGCAAATGCTCTCCGAAAATACATAATCATTGAAATCACACAACGATCGGCCCTATCGGATCTCATCGTTAACCATATTCAAGAGCTAGACAACTTTGAAATAAAATTCACAAAATATTCGTCAAAAGTAATCACATTTCAATAATTTGGCTAAATTTACTGCACTTTCAAACGTTGTTGCGGATTTCAGCAAAATAATAGAATATAACCGAGAGGTTTCAAGCATATTCAGTAAAAATGCTGTTAGAAAGATAGAAACGGCTGCAGATCCAAGCAAAGGTAACTTAAGCGACGCTTCAGTAATTTACCCATCTAACAATATAAAACGTCACCCAATCGTATCAACATCTCCCTAACAAAAAGCGGAAAAGATTCAATCGATTCTCCAAAAGCGCAACCAACTCGTTCAGCGAGTGGGAGCTCAGAGCATTGCCACCATTGAGGTTTTATATCTCAAATATTCAGGCCGAAAAAGGCAAGTTTGAAAAATATCAGAAAAACCTCTGTAAAATCATCAAGGACTTTTTTGACAAATCGGCCACAATTAGAAATAAAGCAATCCAAGTTAGTCTTTAACTTGGCACAGGAACTCATAGCTTTAAGGAACGAGTTTGACAATAATCAAACAGAACAAGTCGAAAATAATTTTTTCAATGCCATAAGAAAGATAATCGCACATTTACGTATCATCATATGTTAACGTAGAAATAGAAGAAGGTAGAAGCTTGATGATAAGGCCATTCGATGAGTTAGACCATCGCTAATTAAATAAGTAAAAGGGACGTGGACAGTAACCAGCAGAACACGAAAGGAGTCGAGCTGTTAGAAACATAAAACATTAACTTTAGATACGCTTACACCGACACTGAGTGGGTTTCTAGTGGCGAAAATGTCAAACTCACATTAATTTTCAGCCTTCAAAACTTCAAAACAGCCAATCAACCTTCAAGAACCAACAACAGATGCCCGAGGATAATAGGACATACGAATACTGTATTTTTAGCGTTTATGTAGGCAATTATGTGGATGATATCGGAGTCAACGCCAAAAACGATCATGTCCTTTATGATGAACCGCATTTTCTCAGTATCTCTTTCAAATCAACTTATCAGACAAAGACGATTCTCACGATAAAACGAAACAAAGGGAATCAAAAGGAAAATCAGACGCGATGTTGGATTACGACGTCATTGACTACACAGACACTACTGGTAGGGTTTTTAAACTATTTCAGAGGGAGTTTACGATTATATCAAAATCGAACAAGAAAGCCTTAATGACATGTCTTAAATATAATTATATGTAGGAACCAGACAGGTACAGTTTTAGGAACGTTAAATGGTAAATATACAATATAAATTTAGTAAATTATCGCCATAACAGTTAGGAAAAAGTAGCGCCTGCGCACGATGGAGTTAGTCAAACATCCGAAAAGAACCAAGTCTCGAGTTCGAAGTACGTCATCAAAAAATTTGACGAAAAATGAAACCCACTATTAAAAACAAGTTAACATAAATGATAAATAATTTTATTCTTGTAAAATTCATTTAATACCAATACTCGCATTATTTTTTTTCTTTCTGACAAATAAAGTTTATTTTAAAGTATTTACGCAAGCAAATCTATATTGCTAACATTAAATATCTTTACATTGGTTTATGTGCTATATCATCTTATTCTGAATCAAAAATCAATTCACGTAATTTTTCGAGAATATTCACTTTTTAAACACATTCAATATAACGTATAAACGCAAATATTGAAGACGCGTTTAGTTCAAACAAACCACACTTCTTGCCATCGATAAAAATTCACATCAATTCAACAATCTTTCTGAGATAAAAAAACCACAAAAGTAATTCGAAAAGTATCGCAGGCCTTCGATAAATATCGTTTCAACGATAACTAATTTTTATACATTAAGAATTTATCTTGGATTTTAAAAAGTGCAAATTAAACATCACTTTCAATCATGAATGTTACCCATCTTTTAAGATTCAGTATCTAGGTGATTGTTCAAAAATTTGTCAAAACAACAGATTTAAGAAACTGTTTTGTGGGAAGCTGATTATTGTAACATTGTATCGACGCTGGCCCAAGAATGATCAATCTATAGTATTTCCACACAAAATTTTTAACCGTTATACTTTAACCTTCATCAGATTGAAATTTATATGTTAAATAAAAATTGTTTCGTGAGTCTTTTAATGACTGTGAAACAAGAAAATGTCAAGAAAAACGGGGCGATCAGAGAAAAGATACAGGCTAAAATAATTTAAATCCTCCACGGTTTATTATACTTCAGACTGTTTCAACGTTAAATTTGTATAAAAATTTTAAATTTACCTTATTTTAATAATGGTTGTACCTTACCAAAATATGCTGAACGATATAAAAGATCCGAATGTAAGCGAAGCAGTCAGAGTATAAAAAATGTCTCAATCGTCAGAATCTATGCGTGAGTTATGCCAGGAATTTGAATAAAAAAAAGCAAAGACTGATTAGGATTGTTTGTATGCATGCACAGTCAATCACGACTATATAAGATTCCTCAAATTAACTCAATAAAACCACGACGAATCGTTAATAAGTATTTTAAAAACAGGAACCTTCCATTTTCCCTTAAAGCGGAAAACAAAAATTCCCTCTGCGAAGATGTTTTTTTTATCGAATCTAGACCATTATACCATATAATCCAGAATATCTGCCAAAAGGTATTAAAATAGTATGATTATTCCTGTGGTGTAGAATCTTCCATATTATATCAAAAATTGAGACCAACTGAAATTGAACACTCCCAAAAATTTTTAAGCTGAGAACTGTATAAAATTGACTTTGAATAATTTCGTAACCGAAATTTAACGAGTTTATTGAAACTTACAAATAAAAAAATTCTAGAAGAAAGTAAAACTGGATCGTCAACCCAACGTACAAATATTTATATAAAATGAGGGGGAACATGGACATATGTTTGAGTATGTTGATGAAAGATGACAAAAAATTCTAACGTTAGTGTTTATACATTTACGGAGTATATTATCGAACTCCTTGACTTATTTAGAGAATAAATTCAAACACATAACTGCTTCTGTAGTTAAATAACGAAATTCTTCATTGAGTCGAGGATACTAAAAGACGAGCAGACCTTACTAACAGTAACTGAAATTTATTTTGCCATATTTATATTCTTAATTGAACTGAATGATATGTCACAAAAACTATAACTTGGTCAAAATTGGGGAAAAGTCAAAGTTGGCCAGTATTAAGATTACACTATATCAGAGGATACATTTTTAAAACCGACAATATCTGGATATTTTCTGTATCAAGTTTGTATCATCAAAATTATAAATACGATTTATGATAAATAACTCAATAAAAATCTGATACTCCTAATTTTACATGTATTTTAAATTTCGCCTTTTTCAAATGTAGTTTTGATATTAAAACGGAAATGATAAAATCAACTGCGGTTTCGCCGCATCGTTCAATGCCATTTTATATGATCACAGCATCTTTAAAGCCCGCCTTAAACGTCATAACTTGAATTAAACATTAAAATATCAAAATATTTAATTGAGAAAGTTTAAAATATTAAACATTTTCTCAACTAATTTAAACTTTCTTTGTTTGGTATAGTTCAACAAAATTTTGCATTTCTATTGAAATAAATTTTGAATTTAAGAATTTTGGGAAAATTTATCTCTTCCTTTTTTTGAAAAGTTAACTTTAACTTGATCGTAGGTATTGACACTAATATAAAAATTGGTTGATGTGATTAATGTTAAATTATGAATTTTTGTTTTGTCATCAAATTCAAAGTTAGAAGAAAACTCAAATTTGCAGAAAAACTCTCATGAACTTGATTTAAACATGATCGCTCGTCAATCAATAACAAGTAAATTCGATACAATGAAATATTCAAAAAGCATATTTATATTATTTAATCCAATAGTTTTAATGGTTTGGTAAAGTATGAACTTTTAATCATTCAGTGCACCAACCTTTGAAGTGGAAACTAGTATAACGGATCTTAAAAATGCTAAGTGTGAAAAAGTTTGCTCTAAATTGTAAAATTACATTTAGTCAGGGTTATAAAAATAAATTTATTGACATCTCAACGTTGAGATAACGTATTGCTTGAACCAAAAAAAAATATTTTTAAGTTCAATTTTATATTGATGATGAAAACACAAAGAGTTTAATAAAGTCGCAATTTTAAGAAGCGATCTCGGTAATTGTCGCTTAACTTTGAATATAGTTATCTTTATGTTTTTAAAGTTACAAATAAAAATTTCTGCTCAAATTAATTAAAACTATAAACTTAAAGTACAGATAATGTTGGATTATAATGGTAATTATTGAAATTTTACACAGAACCAAATCTGAATGTTATGTAGTCTATTATCGCTTAAGTATAAAGATAAAAAATATTTATTATTTGAAATTAAGCAATAATTTTATTAAACAAAGGTGCGCAGAATCTTACCAAAATATTTGTCACATGTCATGAGAAAACGATGAACATGTGATAAATAATTACCCCGAAAGTCTCAAACGTGATATTTTTAATCTTATTATTTTATTATCTGGGTCGAATTTTTGGCGTATGTAACTGATGGTTCTTGTGAACGAAGTAAAAATTTTTACAAATGGAAAATTCTAGTTACGATCTTGGAAATTTAAAATTGATTGATGTTGTCAAAAAATAATCAGAAGAAAAGGGCCCATTTTCAAATCTGTTTGTTAATGGAATATCATCAACATTTTTTTGAATCTTACAATGGGTTTACAAAAATATTATGTCAATTCGAAAGCAAAACTGCTTTGTATTATTCGCTATCTCCGATACTTTCTAATATGTAATTCAGTTACAACGAAAAAGCATACTGGAGGGGGATAAAAGCTTTATCTTCAAAAAAGTTGGCTTAATTACTCTAGCCTTCCTAGAGCTCATTCAAAAAGGAAATTCTTCATTCGCAGAATATCTTAAAAATTAAAAATTTATCTTGCTCAACGTATTGCCTGTTTAGAAAAAATAAAGAATATTGATTAGTTATTCGAAACAAATAACAACATATTATTCACCATAATAATTTAACCTTCAAAAATATGTCTTATAGTGAAAGAATCGAGTAACAACTGAATCGATAGATGAGCCGCCCAGTTTGAAAAACTTATTGGCGATGTAAACTACCAAAGAAAAAAGTAATTATATCTCTCTGTTCATCACCGGTTAAAGCAGTTAGGCAATCTCCAAATATCACTTTTGTAATAGAAAGTTGGGGCTTTAATGGATTTCTAATTTATATAAGTTTTCAATCATGAAAAACATCGAAGTCCTCTGTGTGTATTCGCTTTCACGATCATGATAATTCATTACAAATTTTCGAGGTTATGCTCGTATATGTCATCATTAAGGCCACGTTCGAAACTAAACGAAAGATTTCAGTCTTGCCTTGAAACATTAAACAGCAAATCATCCGATTTCTGCTCAACTAAATTTAAACTTTCCAATAGTCACAGCTGATAATTAACTGTTAAACGAGTTTAACTTTTAGATTCCAAAGAAAGGTGTTGAAAATATTATATTGTATCAAAAAATATGAATCGTATCATCAATGATGCTTCCATGGATAGTTATCACCTTTCTTAACTTTATGAATCTTTTTGGCCTCTATTCAGCTCCTCAAAGAAGGCGTTCTTGCAAGAGTGGGATAATTTTGACTTGAAGATATTACAATTCAAGATTTATCGTTTATGGAGGTAATGAGATTTTTAGGCAACCCAAAGTTCCGAGATATCTCGATGAATAGTTTCTCCCAGAAAACTATTTCACAGAATTCCTGGGGGTGCCTTTGGCCCATTTAAAAAGTAAAATGAATTTAATTAAAAGAATGCCATTCCAATGGGCTGACCGGAATAAAGTAATTCTATTTTAAAAGACCAGCCAGGAATATAATGACGAACATCAAACTCATCGCTTTATTGGATGTTTAAGTTACGAAAAATACAGAACTCAGTTTTTTCAGCAAATGAAATGTTCCATCCTCAATTTATTATCAACCATGGCTTTATGTTGAGAAATGATGTTTAAAACCTTTCCGGATGACGTCTTTAGTGTGTATACACTTAAGCGGGGCCTTGCTGTAAAGTTTTGGCAGTTTGCACCTGATACGAAAAGGCACCCTCTTGTGGGAAATACCTTTTTATTATATAATGGCGAGTACTGTGTGACTCACGTGAACTTGAAACCGCCCTCTTTATTAAAACCTGTAATAAGGAACTTTACCTTGAAAACATTTGTTCTTTGGTATGTTAAAGGCATATCTGTTATTTTTGTTGATTACAAAGAAAAATCATTCGTACTTTGTCCTCGTAAACTAGAAATCCACTTAACGCCAGTAGGTCATATGAAGCTACGTGGTCCCCGCCAGTGAAGGGTTGAAAACCACGAGGGAATGAGACTATTCCTGCTTTGACTCAACAAAGAATCGATTGTCCCATTTCTTCAAGATCTTAAGGTGTGAAAAATTCATAGAATTAAGAAATTTTTGTCATATTGTTAAACCAAAATTATTTCTTCAAATTCAGCCGAAATTTAATATTTTATCAATAAAAGATGACCGTTTTGGTTATCACATAGTTTGAAAAGTTTTTATTAACTTACACAATGCTCACGAATCCCACGTAGCCTGACTTTTCGTGATCCATCAATTTAACTATCATTACATTCTAATGAAAGTAATATTACTATTTTTGAGTTTGTTTGAAACAACGAGATAGTCCTTTCGTACACATTTAGAGTGCTAAAAAGATCTGAAATGCAGTATTCTGTCACTGTCGAATGCTTTGGTATTAAACATGCAAAAACAAGATTATTTACAGGTAGTAAGAAGATGAATACTGATGTACTTCCAAAAACCTCTTTAAAATCGAAATGCACGAAAACGAGGAGAGGAAACGACATTTGTCCAAAGAATGAAAAATAAATTTAAATAGTTATTTGGTTTAGGAATAATCAAAACGCTTAAAATATGGATCAAAGCATACAACGGTTATGGCAATATATTGACATATCATACGTTATTTTACGATCATAAAAGGGAAATATCGGAAACATGCGAGACTTTAAGAGTAAAATCCTGCAGGTCATGTGATCGTAACTCAGACACTAGGGACGTCTGTTTTGAAATATGCTCACAGTTGGACTAAATTATGACATGCTATATAAAAGAAAAAAATGATCATCAGAAAAACATAAACAACTGGCCACAGAATATGTCTTGATATCATTAAATATTGTTGATCGGAGATGTATTATCAAGATTTTGACAAAAAATTTGCGGTATCTCTTGACTCCTATAATGAGTTGAATACTTTGGAAATTGGCTAATATTGATATAATCGAACTTTTTACAAAATGGGTCTTCAAACTATTTACCGGCCGTTCAAATCTTCTCCGGGATTTGATTTGAGATATTACCGATTCGAAATTAGGCGGCAGATTGCGCCATTGAGAAATTGTATGTTTTCTCTTCCTTCAAATTTTCAAAATGAGTTAATTAGGATCGAGTGATGAAATTCTAAAATATTTTTCAAATTTTCCCTGAAAAAAATCTCTCTTCATCTCTTATCTTCCGCAATAAAATTTTTAACTTAAAAGATGAACCTATCAATATTTTACTGAAAATAACTGATTTAAATGAATGAAGTTAAATTATTCCACCAGACACTTAAATTCTGCAAATCGCTCAAATCTCGCCTTATGAAACTTTATATGGAATAAGGTCAATAATAACATAATTGCAGTATGCGCCCGCTTTTGACATTGTTCTTAGGGAACGTTGATAATAACAGAATCACTCCTTTGTTTCTGCCACACTTAATAAATAATCGAAAGTACATTTTCCTTTTGATGGCCTCTCTGGCAATTTTTGTTTACTATCACATTCGATGGTGGTTGATATGGGTCTTTTATTGTTAGTTTTTCATGTTCAAAAGACGAGTACAAGCATAAAACGTGAACAAAATTCACAAACTATCTTGCAGCGAGTAGCGCAATACCATCAATGTGAGCTAGTTTCTCAATCAATAATCACCAAGAAAAAAAATTAACCAGTAAAACTACTCTACCAGTATAGTAACAAAAGAAAATTACAACCAAAGTAACCGGAATAAAATACAGTTTAACGACATTGAGATATCGTTTAAAATAGCATCGTGAACTTTTACAGATTCATTAAATAATGTCCAAATGAATGTTCATTTTAATTTAAACTGCGCAGACTTTGAACAGTTGTATTCATATATTGAATTTTCAAGTATACTGACTGAGAGAACCTTGAAATATGAAATTATAGCCCCTTTATTGTATTAAAACAATTTAATGTTAAAAAATCACATTTTAATGTCATAATAAAATGACCTACTAAGTAAATGTAATATCGTATGAATTTATCCATATATTTGATTTAATGAGCTTCAACAGATTATAATAAGTCTGGAGCAGTTTTAGCAACTAAACATGTGAAATTCGATCAAAAAAATTTCTGATAACATAATAAAATAATCGTTTGACGTAATTAAACTACAGTTTTGAAACAACTCATCACATGAAAACAAGAACGATGATATACAACTAGAGAATGAAATTCGGATTTTTTCCACAAAAATATAATTCTGTGTAAGTTTGTTCAACTGACTTCATTTATCTACTAACTGTTTTTTTTAATTTTCAAAAAATAAAAAAACCCCCGATGAGCAAACTCAAAATATTTCTAAGAACACAAAATCCGTTAGACACCGTTAAATTATTGCGCATCTAGATTATATGACAATCTTAACATATCTAATGATGAGTTTGATTCTCAATTCATGTGTTTATGATTTTAATTTGAATAGTTTGAATTTGATGGTTAAATAAGACAGAATAAATGACAGTCAAATTCTGTTAATAGATAAAATTACAGAAAATAAACTGGCTTGTAAATGTACGTAACCTGCACTACGTTTTTTACACAACCTTAATAAATATGTTTATATGATCACACAATGTAGTTTTTATTTCTCGCTCATTCATACATCAAAAGTTATTTCCATCATAATTATGTTTTTAATTCATAAAAATGATCTTTCACGAAAGTTTTTAATGTCTGGTGTGAATTCGTTCAGGCTTTCACAGATTTTGGGGACCGAGATGCAACTATAAATATTTTTATCGAACGTGGCCTTCTCACAACATCAAGGAAGTGCCGATTTTATCCGTAAAATCATTTTTTAACTCAAAAAATATGAAATGTTGTGAATCAACATTCGCGGCTTGTCCGCAGCGCTGAATGGACACTAACACAAGATGCAAAGTACACACACACACTATTGGTGGAAGGCGAGATAACCGGTTCGAAGGTTGTAAAATGCAGAGCGAAAATGTTTAAAAATTTTCGAATAGAGATATTAATAATTATCTATTGTTTAAAAAAACTATTCGTGTCCTGACACGATGATCGAGGCCTCTATTGAATCTGAATGTACCAGTTCTAAATCAATTTTCGATAAGTACACTATCTGCGTGGAAATATGCGGCGAAATAGTTTAACATTAAGTTTAACACTTTGGGAGTTCCGGGATAACCGGTGAAAGGTACTAGGCTAAATTCGGCGAGCGCGAGTATATCCGTGGAATGATCAACGAGGGCGTTTGGATTTTAAATCGTATTTTCAGTGAAGCTCATGAGTGTCTCCTAATACTTATTACAATTCGAGATGCGAATACTCTCATGCCAATAAGCATCGAAAATATCAGGCCTGGAACAATAGTCATGGGAGATCGTCTGACGTCTTATATTTATTGACCTCTTAATGTGTTCAAATATCAAACAGTTAATCATAGCCTCTTTTTCGTGTACCTTCAAAGTGGAGCTCACAAGCAAACAATAGAATCAACCTGGTTGCAGATAAAACGGTCGTGGCCTGACACTTATACGAGAAATGAAAGGCTCATTTAATCGTTGGGAAATATTTGTGGAAAAAAGCTTATCGAGAAGGTGAAAGTCCATTCGAATCAAGTTTAAAATGTCTTTCAAAATTAAATTTTCGTTTTGATGATTTTTAGAATAACAATGCGAATTTTATATTTGTAAATAACACGTCATACTTTTAACATTTGTTTCTTCCTTAATATCCTCCTGGGCTATTTCTTGTATGACAGTGACAAAAATGCATCTCAATATGTTTTACTCGATGATTTGTATGAGGATTGTCAAGATGTCGACTTACATTTTATTCCAAACAACCATCCGAGTTCGTGTAAAAACGGTATCAAAATTGAAAAATGTTTAAGTAAGATAAGTTATAAATTAGTTTTCCATCAAAATAAACAAACGCACTTCTGCGCTAAAAATTTAATGGAAATAATTGTTTGCGCACGCGAACAGTTTAAAGTTGTAAGCGTTCTGGAAAACGTGATAAGAACGAGAGAGAAATAAAAACCGCATTCCTGTAATCAACTTAACGAATATATTGAGATTGTCATAAAAAACATGGTGCAGGATACTGAAATCTTCCCAAACTGGTATTTAAAAGGCACGGCCTGTGAATCGAAAAGTTACAAATATTTTTCAAACAACATATTTTTGGAATGAGAAAACATATAGAACCTAAAATTCAACATTATATACAAGATGATGAAAGTTTTCTTTCGAGGGTACAGCTAGAGAGTTGATAAATTTTGACGGATACTTGAGATAATCAAATTGATGAAAATTCATTGTTAATTAAATATGCTAAATTTATTATTTTAATTAACAAGGAGCGAATCTTAAAGAAATTATGAAGGGAAATTAGTTGATAATCAATAATTGTAGAATCGTGTATGAACGAGAAATTAATACTTTAGCAAAAGCATACGTACGAAACGATAAATTTAAAATCATTAAAGCGACATTACATAATACCAAGCGTAATGGAATCTTTGAATCGATGTACTACCGGTCTAAATTTTAATTTATCCGATCACTATAGTTCATTAAAAATTGACTAAATTTTGTTTGATAGACAGAAATTCATAAACAAAATTGAGTGAACATTGACTCATCATAGAAGAACACAAAAATACTTGAAGCTACAATCATGAGTTGAAAATTTTTGCTTAGTTTGTTTTGATATTTTTCAAATCATGATGAAGTCAAATTTATGGATGCAAAACTGTTATATACGTCATACGATAAAATATTTTAATGTTCTAAAATTAAAGAAAACTTGAATATAATAAGTTTGAAGGATGCGGGAATATTCTCAACACATACCAAAATACTTCACATTCAGCGATTTTCATAATAATTACATGTGTTCGATAAAAACTAACTACTGTAAAGAAATTCTGTTTCATAAGGATTATCGATCAACTTCACCGAACACGATATCCAATGAAGCAATTAGAATTACGAGTTCCTGAAATGTTTGCCCATGGGCAATATGGTCTATAGCCGCCTATGATATCATCAAAAATGACTACCAAATGAAAATAACTGGGAGGTCTGATCCTACACCTATATGGTTTATTGGAACCATCTGAAACTAAATAGACAGCCATTTCGCCCTATTTATCAAAATCCATCACCTTTGGAGCTTCAATTGCTGAATAGACAGCTCCAGGGGGAACCTGATACCCTTCAGTGAAGAGTTTAAAATGGTTGATCATGGCTTCCATTGATGTCTTCATGTCGTGTCTGCAAGGGGGCGATATTTTAAAGTCATCAACCTTCACCTCTCCAGGTGGAAGTTTATTGATACACTGAATTTCAGGATTAATGTCAAACCTGTTCTATAATTCGGCAGCTTTGTCTCATCTCCTCAACCCGACATTTAAACCTCAATAAGGGTTAATTAACACCTGTCATATATATCGCCATAAACCCCAACGGGAACGTCGAACTCGACTTGGTCGTAGACTTCATAGGGTTGCTGCTTCCGGAGGTCCCACTTGACTCCAGATCCCGGAGCATTACCCCCTAGTTTATAACTCGTATCAACCTGAAGCCGAAGCTTAGTGCGTCTACGACCTCAATGATGCCTGCTCCCATAGATCGGTCCCGGAAAACTGGGCTTTTTACAGTCATCTAATCAAGAATACACCCAACGTCCTCTAACTCGTCCAGGCGCTGAATGTACCTCTCAATGAACAAATGCAAATCATTCAACAAACCCAAAGGAATGTCCTTTAAAACATGGAAGCCTTTACCTGCGACACGCCACCTGGTCGGAAGTATGCTGCGTGCATCCGCGCCCCCGAAACACGCTCATAAAACTCAAATAGCTAAACATGTTATCAGATAGCGAACTTTGTTCATCTCTTCAAAAAGCCAGAAGAGGGGAGTAATTCCACCCATGTCGAGGGTAGTCGATGCAGTGTTCAGAATGTGGTTTATGATTCGAGTCAGTTCGCAGAACATTACTAGTTATTTAGAATGATCAAACCTCGAATCCACATGGCCCGAATTGGGACCTTAATGCCCAAGAGCTTCTCCACAGCCAAACAGAAGCACAGCTCGTTTGACATCATTGACACATAGTCTAGTCGATCAAAATAAGGAAGGGCCTCATTAAAACATATATAACCTGCATATAAGTTTTGTACTCGATAAGTTTTTCTGTGCCGCGGTGCAGTAAGCCAACATGAGGATCGAGCTCCACGACGCGCTAGATCAGGAAGGCTATTACCTGTTTTGAGTCAATCTGTGTAAGCAGTCGAAGAACACCGTGTGCAGCAGGATGCTGAGGGCCAACACTGAAGGTTGTGTACTTTTGATAATTGTGCAGGAAATCCGGATCTTTTTAAGAATATGTTCGTACGTGTACTCTTAAAAATAGCCAACCGTTTTTGATACATTTTAAGCATATTAGTCCAGTGTTCTGGATGCGTCTTAACGTAGTCTTCAGTTGTTTTCCAAAGTTCTGACACTTTTGGCCCATTATTCAATTCTGATATCTGCATTTCCATACTCTAATATTCAACTCTGGGTTACTATTCTTTCTTAAAACTTGCTCGTTTTCTAATTTGAACTTTGTGTATGCACGAAATCCTATTTTTAAAGGAAAATAGTTTCATAGTCATTAACACCACAAACAACTTTAGTTCTGAAGCATGCGCAAATTCTTTAATAACATATCAAAACAGGAGTCAAAAGCGAGATATAAAGATAACTTTATTTAAGCGTAGAGTGACGTTGTTTTTTGCAAAATTAAGGGAGTGTGATTTAGAGTTAAACGTCGTAAATTATCGTAAAAAATGAGATTGTCTGTTTCACGTTTTTCATGATGCCACTACCCTGATACCAACAATATTTCCAAGTTAACTCCTCTAAATTTATGGTCCTAGTTCCCGTTTTAACTGTTTTTTCCTTTTAAATGATATTGGTGCATGTTCGATACTTTTTACTGAGCTGGTGCCAAAGTAAAAAAATGGAAAAATTTTCGCATTTTTACAACTGTTTAAAGATAATATGCGAAAATTCTTTGTATGGAAACAATTCTATCAGTTACTGAGGTGTGAGGTGTAATCGATCTTATAACTCCGTTTGATGTTTTTTTAAATAAAAACTCGGCTTAAAGAGTGTCATAGACTGGATTGTTTTGTTGGTTAAACTATAAGGTTTATTTTTAAGTTCATACGATGCACATATTATAATGCCAGTGCCATAGGAATAAATGATTCTAAAAATTTTATGCACATCTTGTCACGGGTTATTACGAAACAATACGAAAATCGTAGTCAAACCAAAAGAACAGTATTGGTTTTCTTTCCTCGAACCAAGAGTCTCATGCATACATTTACAAAAAATCATTCCATCTATTCTGGTGGTAAACAAGTTAGGAATCGCAGCAAATTAATTTTATTTTATATCGTCTACTTTCAAAGGAATCGTTCGTGCCGAGAAATGTATTCAAACAATGAGTAACAAATATAAAATCTCAATATCTTCTAGAAAAAGAACTTAATTTTCTGACTTTGCATTCCCATTTAAAAACCCTCCTTATTACTTACTCCTCTGTGAAAAAATTAAATATATTAGAAATTAAAGAAAAATCCGATATTTATCTGTCAAACGACGTGAATGTAAATTACAGTATCCTTTCAAAACGTTTCATCAACTTGGGATTCCAGAAAAACAATCGGATAGACTAAAGAAAATTTAATCAAAGAAAATATCGCTCAAAAGAATTGTTGATGATCAGTGAGTGGGTTTTTAGAATATTTCAAAGAACAAAGTATGGATTTTTAGTATCTGCTGGAAAAAGAGATCGTCAAACCCTCATATCAAGTATCAAAGGAAGAAAACTGTGCATTGACAGAATATTATAGAACTTTTGAACTGCATTTGAAATAATTGACCACAATTATTTAATGTACCTCTGATGGATCAATACTGCAGCTGCGTCGACTTTGGTAGTCGATCATATAACCAAAATAACCGCGTCTAAATATTAGTGCGCTATTCAGAGGATACTGATTGATTCAGGAGAAATGCGACGCGTTGTCTTTATTTTTACCTAATTCTAATTAGTATAATTTTGTAAAAATCATCTGAGACGTCTGTTGTCCTATTTGTGTTTATCTTAGAATCAAAGTCGTAATAAATAACAATGTTAAACTTTGTTAGATTTTGGGTTTTTCTGATATTTATAATTTTCCATTATTATTGCTTTGCCTACAGTAAATAGAATAGTTTTGATCTCGTCAGACGCATTTACTTTTTACAGATAATTATTCAATTACATCTGGAATGCCGAAAAAGATCATAATGGAAATGTACATGTTATGACTGACATTTTTAAAATCTGCCTTTATTTTACGAAACCATAAAACCATTTAAATTTAGACTTGAGCGTTTAAATAGTATGAGGTTCGATCACAAGCAAATATATTTGGCGGATTTTTAACATTGAAAATTGTACATGTATTTAAAATTCAGTAAGAGTTAGCTTTAAGTTCAAGGAGCGCCCTCAATTTTACAAGAAATCTCTGGTTTTCTAATTTAAAACGGACTACGAGAGTTTTAAAAGTTTGATCATTAGACGTTCAGATGTTGTAGCGTGAATTAGTTATAGTTAGAATGAGAATATTCGCAGGATAGCGCACTTTGTCTCAATGGCAATTCGAAAACTGTAAGATATAAATGATTAATACTGTTGTATTTATTTTGTTAAATCACGTAATTTCAGCATTCAGAGAAATGGTGGAAGAGAAAATAATATAATTTATAGGAATATAACCCTGTTATATAAATGATTTTTTCAGGAAATTTGAAACCTAACGAGTTCGTTTTTGTTTGCTGAAATGGTTTTAAGTGAGTGGCATATGTTAAAATTTGAAAAAACAACAAGAATAAAGAAATCTAATAAATAATTTAAATTTAGAATTAAGCGATAAAAAATTTCAGCTTAAAATTCCCGCCGAAATCCTGTTGAAACGCTCAACTATTGTGTATATACAAAAGATGAAGTCTGATTGATATATTTTGAAATTTGAGTGAGGCTGAAAAATTTTCTGATAGTATCAAATATAATTTGATTCTTACAAAATTTTAATAATAAAATATGTGATAGAAAAGCATGTTATTTATTGTCGTTCTGGATAATCTTTAAAAATACCTTGAATTATTTCGTCATGTATTTACGCTTAAAATCATGATTAATAAAAAGAATCGTCTTTCGTGTTTAAAAATTTCATGAACGAACTATGAAGGATCTCTCCATTGCGATCAAGCGCGTACTTCATCAAGGATAAAGGCCGATAGAAATTTTAATTTTAAGTATACTCTAATTATTATTTTGTGGCCTGATCTTAAATTTGTACATTTATCCTCTGTTTTACGTTTTAACTTTCTAGTTTGCTGGAATACGTAAGTATCGGTCAGTAACGGGAAATAATCCACGTAAATGCGAGGCACGATTTTTAGTAATCACAGTATTCGATAGTAAACATTATCTTGCTAAGAATCCAGATATAACCTTGAAATAAAAATCCCGCCTTTGATATTTCAAGCATCACTTTAAAATAAATTAAAATATCTGCAAAATTAGCAGACTCACATAAAAGTGCTGGGTATAGGAGACTATCTAAAAAGTAATGATGATCAGCTTTTATGGCAAATTGCACTTAAATGTCTCGGCTTTATTGATACTAAAAAATTATAAGCATTAAAAATAATCATTTCCGAGCCCTTTTAAGAGGCGAACTTGGAACATTAATCTTTACCTACTTTTCAAACAATAAATTCATAGCCCAGTAAGAAGTTTATCCGTATCGTTTTTCGTGATTTTACTTTGAAAGTTCAATAAAATTTGAAATAATATGAACTAAGTATGTATTTAATGCGTTTTATCCGCAAAAGTATAATTAATTCACTCATTAACGCATCAAGCTGGCTTTGTTGACTCATAATGCCTATAAGCCTGACTAAGTCAACATTTTCCATCTTGATTATCCTAGTTTGTAACATTCCACCGAAAGTCCTAGCTATGATGAGCATATTTTATTCATAATATTGTTAATAAACCAGAATTTCCTAAAATTTTGATACCATAAAAATTCTAGTGAAATTTGATCAATTAAAATTTAGCCACATATTTACATCGCACACAATACAAACATAAATACAATATATAAAATATTGAAAAGTTAACAGATCATGTCATATACACCACACGATGTAAATTTCCAATAATTGCTTGAATGTTTTACCATAGAATTTAAAAAATCCATTTAATTTTCGCAGAGGCGCCAAAAGAAAATTTTATACATGGTAGAGTGCACTTTAAGAATCGCCTGTCTTTTGATTACACTTTTATAATATTGTATATTTTTGGTTTGTCAAGGAAATTGAGGTTAAAATAGGTTATCTGGGAAAACGTGGCAGCCCAGCGTTATCCTTATGCATTTTAGGATCATTAAAATTTTAATCCATGAACTAAATTCAAAAGAAAAAACATTTCGATTTCAAATCCATTTGCGCATGTTTATACAATTGTTATTCACACAAACAAATTATTTCCTCTATTAATTAGATTGCAAAATATTGTTAAATTAGGCTATTAGTGTCCCAAGCTTTTTCAAAACATACAAGAATGATTTGGTTGCTATACTAATTTAAAAGGAGTATTTTATAAGTGTATAACTTCATTTATAACTTGAGCTAGATAGCCACTAAATTTGTTTCTTAAATTATTCTTGGCGAATCTATAAACTACTATTAGTTAAAATATCAGTAACTTATGATTCAGTTCATGCGCATTAAGCATCTACTTGATTATAATCATAATTCTTGTTTTATTCAAACCTCTCTTTTTGAATTTCGTACAGAAACCTTAAACTAAGCCAGAATTTTCCTTGTTAGATAAACAGTTAATTTTTAATTTTTTAAAGATGACATCATAAATTCCAGTTGATGAAGTTTTTTAATATTAACTGAGCAGAATAGCAATTGATTCATACTTAGCTGACGCAGGAGGTAGAGCGATCAATAATTCCGTCCTCCCCGGGTGAGGTGGGCATATTTCACGAAGTGCCTGCTGACCTTTGAGCTTACTCGAACCTGGAAACTCGTAAGTATTATTTTTGTTATCGAGTTTGCGATCGCGAACGCCTCTTTGTTGAAGAGCGTAGGTTCGTCCATTTACTTTAGCTTGGTGAGGCGTTCTCTGTCTCTCCGTTAACTTCCGATTTTTAAATAAACTAAGTATATTTCTTATTCTGTACGTTTTTTAAAGTCTTGTGGCCACAAATTTTGCACACATTGCTTTTAGTTTGTTGTTTCCTTTTTCTTGAAATTTCTTGTTTTACATATTATAAAATCAAAGATACATTTATGAATAGCATATTCAGTTAAAATTAATTTAAATTACAAAATACGAATGTTAACATTTTTAAAATTACGGTTATTATCTATAGTTACACGCCACGCGCCGGCCGACTAAATCTCGAATATTAGAAACTCGAGTATTTAAACGCGAATAATAATGAAAGAATAAGAAAAATACGCCATAAAATAATTTCAATCATATTTAGTTCAGATATATCCAATCCAGTTTGGTTAATAGGGTGTTCCGTTCATATTTCAAAATAGTAAGACTGCATCTGAAAAGGGGTTATCAATATAATTATCTATTAAATTCGACAGCCATGTGGCTTGCCTTTAATTTTTACGTGGTTACTTCTTTTTACTATCTTATAACATCCATTGCCTCGATTGTAGTGAAGTGTCTAATTCAAGGAACTGTACTTTTTTGAATAATATTCATTGTATATACATAGTATAGCATCAAATAATTTGAGGGAACCAAAATTGGTGCAACTATATTTTATTCGTTATTTGGATAATTTATTTTCTAATTAGTTCAGATAAATTTTATTTTTACTTATTTTTGAAAATTTTTCGATTTTACCTGAGCGCAAATAAAGCGAGAACTGATAATGAGTTTTTCATAATCTACAATGCGTCGTACATCTCAAATGACTCAACTTGAATCTTGTCCATTTAACATCAAATCATACTTGGTTTAATATTTTGAAAATAGAACAAATGATCCTGATATTGAAACTTACGTATTTATAACTGATAAATATGGCGCATGTACAATAAATTTTGAAATTCTGTGTAAATTAGATAAAAATGTATTTTTCGAAAAATACTTTAACTTTTATTTTCGGAAAAGAAAAATTAGGAATCAAGAAAAAATCATTTTATTTTTATGAAAATAGATAAGTCTATACTTGATCGCTTGACTAACAAAAAATATCAATGTTTATTTTTGCACTAGAAGTACTTTTTATCGTTTAAATTTATAAAGGTGGTATTCCTTGCCAAGGAGCCAATGAAACATAGGTATGAACGCCCTCAGAGCAGAGCAGGGAGAGTTTTTGGGAGTTTGAACTTAACACCACCCGAAATTTTATAAAAACAAATGATGACGCCTATTGGAAAGAATAATACCTTGGAAAGAGTTCTGCTGGATTGCATTTCTAGATATACCCCCCTTTGAAAGGAATTCCTGTTTTTTCTCATCATGTTCCTTTTAAAAATATTTTAAAGACAGTAAACTTTAAAATATTTTATTTCTTATAAGTGTATGGTCAAATGTTTTTCATTTATTTAAATGAAAGTCAAAATTGGAATATTTAAAAAAATCACATATTTTTTTTCAAATAAGAAAATATATAAAATTTTTCAAAATTGAATAAAACACTCATTAGTTATTTATAAAATCAAAAAATAATTGGGCAAAGGTCTAAAGTATTCACGATATCTTGAATGTTCACAAAAAGGATTTTTTTATACATTTTCATTTAAAAGTCATTCCTTATTCAATTTATATTATTTCCCCGATTTTTACCGAAAAAAATATTTCTCTTTTTGGTTATCAAACTAAATCTTTTCAGATGAATCATGTTTGAATTATTTTTTTGTCAAAAACATTTTCTGAATCATATGGGTATAATTTTTTCATTTCGTTTTATGATATTTTTGAACAAAGTAAAACAATAATTTTTTAATTTATAGCATAACACTTTATCATGAAGAATGGAAAAGTTGATTTGTTTTATTTATTTGTATGAAAGCAAATTTTGAAATTAAATGGCACGTATTCTTAAGTTGATGACGTAAATTCGCATTCTATGAATGTTAATTATATATTTTAAAAGTGTTAATTCTGAAGAATTAGCTTTTCAGCAAGTAATTTTAACATGTTTAATTCCACGTAAATTCAAGTTTTATAACCATGAGAAATTTCAATTTTCTTTCCTTTATATGTTTTTTAACAAAATACTTTCAAATATGGTCTGAAAATTCCAAATCATAACAAATTTTTAACAACCTCAAATTAAAGTATTAAAAATTTCGTACAAAAGGCATGTCTACAAAATGACAATTCTCAAACAAATTCGTTAAAATTTACACATGAAAATTTCATATTGTTATTTTTCTGATAAACCATTTATATTTTATCAATTTTAATTTTCTATTGAAGAAGAATGTCAAAACTATCGGCAACTTTCGAAGGATGTTTTTCTTTTACTTTAAGTTCTTCTGTATCGCTCTGCTAACTAGGTCTGCGAGTTATGTGCTTCACCCCCTTTCCCCACTCTTCTAGATGTAAACAACTGATGTTGTGTCGTGTAGGATTCACACCCATTTAAAACCTAACACTCTTCTCAGTCATTTTGGATGACAGTACCTCTGGGGCATTCGTTCCTTCAGAAGTAACCACGTCCATTCACTTCTCGTTTAGACCACAGAGAGGACTCACCCACTCTCATTACAATAGCTTAGAAAGATCCCTGTAATTTTATCGCCATTCTGAAGTTCAACGGTACCCTTTTGAAAGATTATTAACGTTGATAGCCTGGATAAATGTATGCCACAATTTTTAAAAAATGTTAATCATATGTTGTCGTTAATTCTCAAAATGAGATAAAGCATAATTTGTAACATTTTACATGTAAAAATCAAGGCAAAAATATGAAAGCTATTAGAATTATCCTTCTATGATTATTCATAATCAATGAAAAAAATTTCGTTGTTAAGAAATAACTCGTTAAAGGTGCTTTTGTTTTTAGAATGTAAGAATAATCTTTGAATATTTTGGTCTCAAAAAAATGCTCGAACATAATACCTATAAATTCATATTGAGCTTCCAAAGGCAAAATTAAATGCAAAAATATTCGTTTTCATCAAAAGGCTCAAAATATCCCAAGAATAAAAGTTTATTGATGAGCAAGATTTTGTAGAATACATGAAAAGATTATTTAACATAACTTTCTCAAGATTTAAAAAATCTTAGTTTTTTGGTTTATAAAGTTACTGGTTTTCATATTGATTTAACTCGTAACTTACCATCGTTGGGAATTTTTATTCCTCCAATTGAGGATTTAAACGGTGTTCACCAAGAACAAATATATTTTAATTATTAAATTATAAAGATTTCTATGGAAAGCCCTTCTTTAGCTTGGTCCAATTTATATCTGAATTGATGATGATCGGACAGATAAAAATTAATCAACTTTCTCTTTCAATGTATGACAGTTTCTCGATGTTCTGTATCTTTCAATCCATTTTTTGAAAAATATTGTTGTAAAAACCAAAAAATATCTTAATTGGATAACTTAAACAGAAACTTCTCGTCAGGAGAAAAATTCAACACTGCTCTTCCATACGTTAGAATATGCCATTGGTAATGCTCGTATAAGATTTATCCAGAACTTAAGCATTCAGTGAAAATAATGTCACTTTAAAAGTAGGTTTTATTTTAAAGTCAAACAGGCAAGGTTTAGGATGACAAATTTAAGTTCCTAAACTCGACCAGCCGATTTCGAAACAAATATAACAATTGATTGAAAAATATCTTGATATTTTCATGAACATTCTCAACTTCTAAAATAAAAAAAAATTTATCTACATAAGAATAAATAATAGCGCCAACCGCCACCTCAAATAAGACATTAATCTTACCGTTACAAACATAATTTTTAAAATATTTAATTCAAAATTTTGAAATTTTATTGATGAAATTTTAAAGTCTTCTTTGAGAGGGGGTCTGGGAGGTAAAAATATGTTTAGAAAAACGCCGAACTCTGAAAAGAATATGAAAAATTAATTATATGATTTAAGCTTACACGTATTAGATTACACCATGTTTAAGTTCCCAGGGTCATTAACTTCTCTGTATCGAATCTCGGTTGAGTTTTGCCCAATCTCTCTGTATCGGTCAGTATAAAAACTCAAATTCAGATCTGATAACTAAAATGAATGCAGATGTTTGGGTGAGAATTTATGAAAATGTCTCAAAGGCGCCTATTGTCACGTTCGAACTCGTTTAATGTTCTTGTATATTTAAATGTTTTTTGATTATGAGATTCCACAAATTACGTTTATAACGCGACATCCAAATTCTTTCGAAGTTGGAACAAAAAGCATTTAAGGGTTCATCAACTGCCAGTTTTTATTGAATGAATAGTATAGCCTGCGGTATACATGAAATCGATACAACTGATAGAAGGGCCGTATTTAATAGAATTATAAAAATTTTTCGTTAACTTGATATTTGCACATTTTAAGATAAATGGCATGATTTATATGAAAGTTGCAACCTTGCAGATAACTTTACCAAAATTTGTGTTTGATTGAAGATATAAGCCCTTATTCGAAATTATAAGTAATAATATTTGGCATTCAAGAATACTCTGAGAATACAATAATTTCATGTAAAACGTTGCAATAAGCGTTTTCATTTTTACCATTCATCAAACATTATACAACCGGGATATATAATTATGTGTCTACATTGACGGTCATAACCTCGAGGGGTTGAACAAACGTGGATCAGAAAGAACGAAAGGTACAATCAATGAAAAGTAGACAGTTGATATGAAATAAATAGAGATAATTATTTATAGATCACAAAATCAATTCACGATAGTCAGTGAATTTCACAATGCCAGTATAGTCTTAGAAAAGGCTGTCCTCTTCATAAAATGGTTAGTGGTGGACAAGAAGAGAATATAATTGAATTATCTAACATCGTGGTTCTTTTATAACTTTAGCATGTGTACTTTCTTCGATGGGACATCGTACGAACCATTTCGAAGTTTTTCTAAACACTGAAGGCAACCAGTTGTATATTTGACGATGATTATGTTGTCATTCTGCCGATTTTGAATTAATATACTCGTTTATTTCGTTTGTTTTCTCCGACATATATATAGTCACTTAATAGTTTATGTACCATCATGCATGATTAACTTCCATGGACAGTTTTATCTGTAATATTTAGACCATTTGCAATATATCTTGCTTCTACATGTTTTATTCTTGGGATAATGGTATCCGAGAAACTCAAATTTCGTTTTGTGTGCTTCAATCATACCAAAATATAAAATTTTTGCGGTTACAAAATCGATCTGGGTCGTTTTTGTTCGTTTGATTTTGTCGTCAATTTTATAATCATACATTTCAAAATCATATCGAAAGCGAATTATTCAAAAAGGAGACTCGAAGAATTCACTATAATTTTTATATTTTTCCGAAAATTTCATTTGAAATACTTTATAAGTTCAAAATCGAGTCAATTTATATTTAAAATATTTAAGTACTCTTTAAGTAAAAATGTAATAAAATTCAAATAAATCGCTTCGATGAATGGAATTGCATCTTAATCAAAAGTGATTTTGGAATTATTTCGTGGCCAGAATCGAAAGAAATGTGACCTGGAACAAAACTAATTTTAACAAAGCTAATTTTCAATAATCTTAAATTTTCCCCAAATAAGTGTCAGAAGAAATTATATATGAAATACAAAAAATTTACTCACGTCCATTTTCAAGTAAAGCGCGTTTTATCTTTGATGTATATTTGTTGTGAGTCAGTCAATTTCAACGATTTGTAAAATTTTGATATTAATTTTTACTAAAATTAAAAATTCAATCTTTCTAAAATATGAATTTCAATCATTTTATAAATTACTTCATTTAAAATTAGTCATGCTCAAAGAGTATATTTCACAACAAAATGATTAAATTACCAATATAATCGTAGATATTTTTAAAATATAATTTGTATTGTGCCATAAAATTAGAAATTCATAGAAAATTAAAAAAAATCATATTCTTATTTAACAATGTATTTTTTTATTTTTTACAAATAATTTTTTAAAAATTGTAAAATAAGATTTAAAATCGCATTTCTGGTATCAATTTTTTCTTCAAACGTTAGACCTTTGAATTCCCGTTGTTTGAGATATAAAAATATAAAGGAATTAAGATTTTTTCCGTTTTGGGAAAATTTGGTATAGATTCAATACATAAAAGTTACTTTAGCCACATTAAATTAATCAGGTAAATGCACTGATTCACACCGATTAAAATTTTTAATAAAATAAAAGATGTAAAAATTATTTTGATTTTGTTAGACGCGGTTGAAAATCAGTTAATAAATTAACACATCTATTTTAAAAGAATCAACCGTTCAAAGTTCACTTATTTTTGCAAAGCTGTGCTTTCTGAAGGAATGTGCATGAAAGAAAATACACGAGCCAGTCGACACCAAATTAGAGACGCATAAGTATTGAAAACATGTAAGAAGGATGAATCTTACATATCAAAGGAATATTTTCAAACATAATCATTTTGAGGTAGTCGGAGTTAATTTTAGTTTAGAATGTATAAGATCGAGACAACGTTTCAATCATTTGTAAGGAACTGGCATATATTTATAAAGTTGAGAGTCATTGAGTTAACATGCCATCGAAATTACCACAAAGCTAATGAAGATGTATTTGTCATGGTAAATATAATCTTTAGTTAAGAAGATTACCAGGAGGCTTCAAAGCTATCATTCGGCGATTTCTAATACCCAATAATTAATTGAGATCTAAAGAGGTAGGTTGAAAAAAACGGTATTCTTAAATTAACAGAGTTACTTTCTTGACATAACAACAAAATCTTTTGTCAAGCAAGAACTTTAATTCGGCCTGAGATCACCTCAAATGGTTTATACATTGAGAAAAATATGTTTATAAGAAACAGTGAGCCATCCTGAGAAATCTAAAGTATAGGACTCACATTAATGAGAGTAATGGTTAAAAAAGATTTATTATTTGAACTTTCTCATTTACTGGGTATTTTAAAATTCATGGAAAATAAAATTGAAATAAGAGTATATTTTTATAATATGCGGAAAAGTGTTATACATTGAATCAGTGGGGCATAAAATTTACATAAATTTAAATGAATCAGGATAGCGAGTAAATATTTAAGATAAAACATATCACTATAAGAAGGTCATGAGAAAAATGATTTCCGATGTGTATATATAAACTCTAATTATGATTGTAATTATCCTACTATGGCAAATAAATCCTGTCTTAGAGTTAAATAGGACAGAAGTCATTTTAAATAATTAAATATAATCAATAAATATTCAAAAATATGTCTGCTCTGGGACTCGAACCCAGGTATTTAGCTTAAAAGGCAACGTCGTAGCCGCTGGACTAAGCAGACAACACATGCTGTCGTATAAATAATTAAGAGATATATTGACTACAAACATTTCCATGTTGTGCGGTATATTTTTAGTTTCCTATTTTACCGTAATCTCACGTTTTTATATATAAGGCATATTTAATTGTTTCATATGTTGGCAAATACCTATTGATGTCTTATTATTAAATTTCATGAAATATTTTTTTTAGTTTAAACATTAAAACTACATATATTGATAAAAAATCGCATCATTGAAGTATGTTTATTCAAAGGAATGACACTAAACAGGCTAAAATGCAGTTAACCTTTCTTAGATTGAAGAAAGAAGTTTTGCGAAAATTCCTTTTCTCATTTTATTTATGGTCAAATGAGGTAAAATCGTGATTTATATGATAATTTTTCTTAAGAAAACATTTTTAATTGATGTTAGAATATTTTAAACGATATTTTTATCAGAAAGATTTTAAAACTTAAATTTTATCAAATTTCAATAAATTCTCTTGAAAAGTGAAGAAAATGTTGGTTTAACACATTGTTATAACAAGTTTATAAAACATGCAACAGATTAAAATAATTTTGACGAAGGAGAATTTAATATCTGTCTTCAATCAGAGAAAGTCGAATTCAATTTTTCTCTTATTTCACCAAATAAACAAAAGAATACCTCGGATGAATTTTGTTGATGTGCGCATGCCATAATATTGAATTCTACTTCCCAAACAGATAAAGAAATAATAAGAAAGATATTTTCATGTTTTAAAGTTATCTCTATAGTGAAAAACTTCTTTTTTATTTTTCAATTTTTCGTTTTTCTATTTTTATAATTACATGTAAGAAACGAATTAGAAAGTGCCGCTTTTATTTGTTTGTTGAAATAAATATTTAAGTTTTATCATTTATGTTTTCGAAAATTAAATTGTTTTTAGTAAAAAGCAGGTGTTTTATTATGAGGTAAATTTCTTATGTTTTTAATATAATTTTCTAATTAAAATTTTTGTGTGGTAAAATAAATCAAGGATTTAAATGAAAGCTTAAAAACGATTCTGGCCTGATGTGTTTATTTGTATTCAGTTCATTTTAATTTTTAATGTTCAAATTTCAAATGAATTATTTTTAAAATCCACATAATCAAAAGTCAGCGATTGATATTTTGAAAATTTTCAACACCTAATTTTTAAATTATTCTATATTTTAATTGCCAATTTAAATTACCTGGCAAACTCTCAGCGCTTTTGCTTTTTGTGGTTCTTCTTAAACTTTTTCGTCTTGAATGAGTAGATTGTAATGAAGTGTTTTTGGTTGTTTAGGGTTCAAACTGTCGTTAACTAAATAGTTTGGGTGTTCTGCGATCTGAACTACTAATTCACCATCGAATCCTTAAAATTACCGTGTTTTGTTCATTGTTTTGAAGATTAACCTTCTCACCAACCTCTCAAATTAACAATTTCTTGTGGCAATATTCAAGTTAAAATGTCTATCGTCGAGCTTAATAACCTGCAGAAAATGAGTTAACAGCTTATTCCAATTCCAGATTTTTTGCATGTTTTGGACACGGGTGAGCTTTAAATTTGGGAACTTTTGATATTGGCCAAAGACGTTTGATTTTTTATCTGGTTTGCGTTTGCTAATAGACAATTGGCATACTAAGTTAAGGACGTTTAATCTCTTCTTATTGCTCCAAAGCTGTTTTGGTGTGTTTGTTCCAATCTTGGGTGTGATTATTGATATATTGACTCAAGGATTATTTTATAGTCATGTTCGAACTATATACTTAACCGTTTTCGATGAGAGGAAATATAAAACTGTTTGTTTTCGGAATTCTGAGACTTTGGCCAAAAGATTATGAATTAGGACCGACTCAAAATGTGTTTCTTGGGACATGTGTATATGACACGGGACACATAATCGATTCACTATGTTACCCAAAGTTAATTTTGCCACTTCCTGGGTTGATTGAGAAGGAGTTGCACTCGCCTCAGCTCATCTACAGAACGTTTCCGTAACAACATTCGTATACGTGTCACCGTGCATTGTTTTAGTTTGAGACCTTGTAAAATTCTAATTCCCCTTCAAAGAGAAGGATTTCCCAACGTTCAAAGATATAATTGTACACATGAATTAGTTAACGCTTCATTTGCTTTCGAGAAGTTCATATTTTAAAATAGTTTACATATTGATAGAGAACGGACTGTTTACTAATCATAGACGTACTTATGTGTAAATTAGGGCCGGACGGTTGATTGTTTTGCGTGGAATTTTAACATGGATGCAGCTATTATTAACCAGACAAATCCCCAACTCAGATATAATCTGTTAAGAATAACTAACGTAACTTATTTGTTTTTCCATCCATTTTGCATTCAAAAGAATGATAACTCTTTCTCTGATATTTGTAACTCTTTATGTTGGTTCTGCAGTTATCGACCTTGTGACTCTCTCTGCTAAATTTCTCGCCTTTCTTTATTGGCGTTATGTGGTTTTCGGGGGTTTTCGACGTTTATATTTCTGCACTTTTTTACACTTTCATCGTGTTCGTACTTTTCCAATTTTGTATGAATATATGTTATGTGGAGCTTTCATTTTGTTGTTATTCTCCTTCGTCACAACGCTTGAGGGAGATAAGTATTTTAAATTCGAAGAGAACTTGAGGGCAGTGACACACTCGACTTATAAATCGTTTTATCAAAAAAAGAGAATAGAAATGAACGAAACACAATAAAGACTTTTTTAGTGAGTGATTTCAAAAGATTTCCACAAAAAGAGGCAAATATTGTTTTAAGCTTTATTCTTCCAGATTTCAGGATTTTTCTTGTTCGAAAATTTATGTGTTCAGTGTCTTCCCACAAAAACAACTTTGACTCTTCGACGCATTTCTATTTTCACACACCTATCTATACAATTGTTTGTAAATGGAAATATATGCTTCCAAAATATATGATAATTTAAAATAAGAAATATCCCATTCATTATTCTTAATTTTTAACGTTCTACAGAACATTTCTTTTTAAAAATTTTCAACGACAATTCATCCCAAAATATAATTTTTATAATACAATTTTCGTCTCTTTTGTCAGTTTCATAATCATTAATTTTGATTTAACCATTTACACTCAGTTCTTTGTATGTTGGCTCCAGTTAAATGATCGACTAAATTTTCTTCTTTATTAAAACCTTATGTTTGAAAGCCAGAATTATGAAAGTTTTTGATAATCACACATACAACCAAAGGTGATTTTAGCATCAGCTTCAACATGGTCAAAAATAATAGGCATTGATATTTCCTTTTGCTTTTTATAAACGTGAAAAAGCAAAATTTTTGAGTATTAACTTAAAGTATCCAAAAAATCCTGGTACCATTCATCCTTTAACTATAGTTATTTTTTAAGTTATTTTATCTTCTTATGTCTCAGAATCACAACCATCGAGCCAGATCTACCACGATGATATGTTATTTTATTAAGAAATAAATTTTATCGAGTTGGAAAATATAATCATTTCGCCCAGTTTTTCACCATTAGATCATCACAATGTTTTAACAGGAGGAATAAAATTTCTTCAATCAGCTCTGGCATTCAGGGAAGAAACTCATATATTTCGTTTTTGGCTCATATTATTTCTGTAATCCTTGAGAACTATGCAATTGAATGTGTGTTGGTAATATTAATATTAAATTGTTCTCGATCCATGCTTCTATTTTTATTTTTTTAAACGTTATAATTAAAATTTTTTAATTCACTTTTAATGGGGTCGTGAACAATCGTATTATTCTCTTCGAGTTGGAGAATTTTGAAGAAATAACGTCTTGGGAAAATTGTTGTATCAAAAATGCAACTAATTTTTAATATTCTTATTTGAATGTTTCTTTTCATCTTAAAGGTGTGATCTTTTTTATTTATCCCAAACTCTGTATTTTAAAAGAGTTGGAAAGACAGTGGCTTTTTTAAATAAACCCAGACATTTACCATCACATAGGTCTAGTTCAAATATCAATACATCTATTTTAGCTCAATAATCCAGAACATAAAGTTTGAAAGTGTTCATTCATGGACTCATTGTCACCACTAATAGTATATTAAACTACTATTGTTTACACGTTATTATTTTTCATGATACATTGACAACCATCGCTAAATATCGGTTATAAAATGGAGGGAAATTTATTAATAATCTTTGTTTGCGCATGAATGTTTGTTAGTGTTGTTATGTTTCAGCGACCCGGACGCACTTCTCTTCTCAATGATTTGTTGGTTGTTATTTTCAAAACCCTATTAATTTTTATTTTTCATCTAAATTTGCATTTTATTGATCCCATTAACATCTTCAGGGGCACAAATTTCATCATTTTTATCTCCGAAGTTCAGACCGCATAAATTATTGATATGTTCATTTCGTGATAAAATATTGAAATGAACAATAATTTTGTTTAAAAATATATTGTTACACAAAATATCACATAATAACAAATCCGAAGATAACTTACAAGTGTAGCCTGATTTATAATATTTAACCATTAGTATTTTGGTGAATAACCCTACAGGTTACGTTTATTTTTGGTAAATTAAATTGCAAAATAAAATAATGATTCTTAATTCCATAATATTTGATATCTTAAGTACGTATAACAGTAAAATATCATTAAAGTAGCATATACCACATCCAACTTCATAACTGGCATTGAGTTTAACTTTCAAAGAGCTTACGGCAACAACTTTAAAAAATAATTTTTCGAAACCTTTCCATGAAAAACATAACGGGATTTTTGAATTTTTAGCAGATTTAAGACTTTTGTAATTCCATAAAGGTTCGGTCATTATTTTGGGTTAGCGCTAAAAGTAAAATTCAAGTTTAGGACTCAAGATCGGATAAATTTTTCTCTTTGTGTCTACTTACTAAATTAAAACAGGATTGTATGGCTATAACTACATAAAATAGTATTTGCGCATGTTTATATCCAGTATCGTACAATGTTAAACTCTTCAATTTAATTATTTATTTATGTTTGAAACTAAAAGAAAGTATTTTTATCTTAAATCAACTTCAATTTTCAAATAAAAGCTAAAAATCGTCAGATTCTATTTTAACGACTATTTTAATCTAGATGATGATATAAGTATTCTCATTAATTTATTTTAAATCCCGCTTTTTGTAATCCAACATTAATTTGTTGTTATTCGAACAGAATGAGCTAATTTTGTTTTCAGGAAATTAGTAAAAATTTTTAAACTAAAAACGTGTATTTACTAGTAACCGTTAGTGAATGTAAAAGGTATTTTCTACGAGCATGCGACATAGATTGACCGTTATGATTACCTCGGTGGCCGAAATTTGATCGGCTTATTCTATTATTATAAGATAGCTTTTTCATCACTAATTTTATGGATGTTCCTTCTATTCCGACAAGGATAGCCTATGGAGTGGGACACTTCTACAACGATCTATGCGCTAATGTATGGTTTTCTTATTTCATCATATACATGAATAAAATAATTACGTTTCCCCCGTTTTATTGTGGGATCCTGTTCGTGATCGGACAGATCACTGATGCTCTAGCAACGGTTGCCGTAGGTAAGACTTATTCTCTATTATATTCCAATAAAATTATAATTTTAACAAAAAATCGCCTTAAAAATTATTCGATTTAAATCAGGCTCCAAAAAGTTAAATAACTGATAAGAACATTTTGTTCTTATATTATGTGACACACATAAACTCGATTTTTTCTTATTTTAAAGACACTTTAAAAAATATAAATCAAACGGATTTTATTCACACAATTATGATTCAAGAGAACTTGAGTGGGAGTTTGTGGAGAAATTTTATCAATGATCGTATACGCGTTGCTCGCGTGCTCTTTTCGTCATTCAATAAAAAATCATTTTCATCATTTATTATCAGATGTATTTGTATGAATGATGTCAAGAAAACCGTTACTTAATATTTGACATGATAATTATTCGCGTAATTTTCGTTCATGTTCTATCGTATATATAAAGCCCTCTAATAATTTGTTTTAAGTTTTGATTTTAATAGATAGAAAATTCTGGGAACATTGATTATTTTCTCTAATTCTGAATAAGCTGCAAGCATTACATTTATCAGTCATAAATATAATTTTTAGAAACACAACAAACACGTGAAATAAAAAAAGTTTAAAATACTTATCTTCAGGTCTTTATTGTTAGATTGTTAATTATATGCTTTTATTTCTTTATCATACACCAGATTTTTTTTATTTAACGATTATTTGGTTTAAGTTGTATGATTTTATCATTATTCGACGTTTTTAAATTTGGTCACTTATAAAACAGCAACTGTAAAATTCATAAACAGACACAAAACACAACTGTCTTAAAATTGTGTTAACTTCAGGATGGTATTTTATATGAAATAACGAAAACCTCATCTTAATAAAACCGTGCTGACATTCTTAAATTTGAACAATATTTGAAGCCATTCAGCAATAAATAATTGTTTAAATCTTAAAAAAATTGGCTTTTTCATGATAGACTTTCGTTCAATCCAGAGACAAGTTAAAAATTCATTAAGGCTTGTACTATAACGTAAAACACAATGTCGTACTAGGCGTGCTTATTTGTAGCCAATTATTTTTTTATTACTATGATTGATCTGAGAAGTAGTGACATTTAATTAATATTCTTTAATAATCTTAAAAAACGCTCACCTAAGGCAATATTACAAAAAAAAATAAAATTTCAAAAAGTGCTAAAAACACTTTTTAAACATCCTAATATTGAATAAGTTTTAAAGATTATAGATTCATACAATTTTAGTCTTTTATTTCAGTGTCACTTGAAGTAATTTCATTGAAAATATAAAAAAAATCGAAAATAACTCAATTATTTTCATAAATGGTTTCATGTTCTTGAATTTGTGTTCTTATCACAATTTTTCAAAATAATTTTTTATTTTTTCACTAATATATTAAAGTCGAGACAAATATTTATTCGTGAATCTTCGGGTATTAGTTTTAATTCTAAATTAATCATCTGGAACCCTCAAAAATCACAGTTTACTTTTTTGTAAGGTGATGATAAATGTTCACTCAGTTATGCCTTAAAATCAGGAAATTATTTTTCCACGAAATCTTAATATCTTGAGATTAATAATCGATATATTTAACCTATATTGATGAGTGTTTTTTTTAGATATTTTTGAACTTCCTATTTATCACTAACATTCGACCAAATATTTAGAAACTTGTTTTCAAAATTTAAAGCTTGCGCAACAATCTAAAATACAATTTAATTCAATTTTAAAGTAAAAAATCTCCAATTTTCAACTTTTCGGGATAAGTTAGTTCCTTTTAAATCTTAAAAAGAGAAAATAAACAACAAAACAACGTAACTTCATACTAATTGCCACTTTACTTTTGGAAGGATACTATGAACACCTGATTTTTAGGTTTAGAAAAGCATAAATAAATGTAATTCACTTTTATTGGTATTTTGAACATTCGGACTATCATAACTTTGGAAGGAATATTTGTTAAAATTATTTGGATTAAAAATATATATGTAATCTTTAGGTATAGAAGCAGACCGGATTACCCCGAGTTGGTATGGGAAAAGAATGGTGTGGCATTTGATGGGTTCAATAGCAGTTTTTTTGTCATTTCCATTTGTTTTTAATCATTGTTTCTTCATTTCTTCTACGTATGCATTCTCGGGTCATTGGTCACTTTTGGTATATTATATTCCCTTTGTAATAATATTCCAAATTGGCTGGGCTGCTGTTCAAACTTCTCATCTTTCAATCTTGATGGAAATTACTCATCTGTCATACTATCGTAACCAAATGAATTTAATTCGGTAATTGACACAGCATTAAGTGTAGTGTATTTATGACGATTCTATCAGGGTTGATAATTTATATTCTCATGCTAATTTTGTTAAAAGTTGAAAAACTAGACGATCACCAATTAAAATCAGCCGACTATAAATCTTTTATGCATTTATCTATCATTATCAATGTTTTCGGTCCGCTATTTTCTATTTTCCATCATATATTTTTAAAGGAATCAACCCAACAAACAACGATCGCACTGCGTACCGACCAGTTTGAGGTTCAGACACATTGGCATTTCTTTCTGAGATCATTTGACTTTTATCGAGTATATCATTATTTTTTTCAAGATATCGATCATCTACGGGGTTTCTCGTGTTCTGTTAAACACTTCAAGTGTTTACTTACTTTTATATCTCATATCAATTACTCATATTTCAAAAGTACAATGAATTCTAAATCACAGTCAATAATTGGCATTGCTCCGTTGATTATTTATATATTTGGTGTCCTTTCGTCCATTTTACAGCCGTTTTTGTTGAAACACTTTAAGGCTGAAGTAGATGAAAATTATAATGAAGGTTATGATTCTGTTTACGTGTGCTGTGGTAGTGGGCACGAGGTGTTATTTTGTTCTGATCTTTAGTTCATTGGTTTATATTTTAAAGAATATACAAACCGTTGCTTCTTCATTCCCTTACGTTTGCTGCGCCCTGGTAGGTTTAACTGTGAACGCACTTGCTATATCAAGCTTTAACCTCCTCATGAATATGATTGGACGGGACACAGTGAGTTATGACAATTACGTAAGGAGCACGTTTCTTTTATAATGGGATTTATGAGTTTTGTTGACAAGTGCTTAAATGGTGCTGTGGTGTTGATGATTCAGTCTATGTTCCCGCTCCACTCTGTATTATCCTACTTTTATGATAGACACCGGAGAACCAATCAAATTTCTACAAGAATGTAACTGTTTATTTACCCTCTATCATGTGTCTACTTCTTATAGTATGTGTTTTGACATCCTTGAAACGTCCTTTCCGTGATCCTGATTATCTCACCAGAGTTCAGGATGAAATTTGAACCTTCTTTAGAATATTTAGACCGTTTTTTATTGATAAAATATACCTCTATTTCTCATTTTTCATTCACTGTGAAAAGAATGAGTTAAAAACTGCTGGTTTTGGGGGATACCGTCACAAATTTATACTTTCTAAACTGTTTAAGATCCATCTTCGTCAATGGTGATAACATTCGTGATTTTATCACAAAGGAGTTCACATTTTTATTGAAGATAAATTGAAAACACAGGTTTTGTTTTCTAATTAAGGGTTACTTTGTCGAGATTATGCTTGACATAAATTAAATTTTCACAAAATTACTGACTTTAATTTAAAAATCTATGTTATATTCAAAGTCATTTTCATAGTTATATGCATGAGCGGATTACATTGAGTGAATTGTTATTAAATTTCTACCGAGGTAAAATATTTATTAAATGAATCTAATACGCAGTCCCAGATTTCAATTTTTCGCATTTTCGCGTCATTATATTTTTAGGTTTAAGATAATATTTCTTGTGTATTTTCTCTTCGGCCATTTTCAAAAGGTCGAGAATCACGGTTTTTTTGTTTTTGTGAAGTTGGCACAAAAGACAAATTGACTTTGTACAATAAGTGTTGAGAATCGTAAATTCAATGATACTACCACTCATACAGGACCATTAAAGGATGCTACTGTGTTTACTTCATTTCGAGGATCTCATTGATTGTCGATATGGCGATTTGTCGTGTTCTAAAAACTCGGTGTTAAAATTTTTACTCGAAACCAATTCAGTTTTTTGAAAAGGTTCCCACTCTTCAAAATCGTCTCATGTATTATGAATAACAAACAAAGAGGTTTCTAAAATGTATTTGAACTTTATTTGGAAAACTTAGTTTGATAGTTCATCCTTTATAAATACTTTAAGAGTTTTGTGTTTTCTCATTGAGGAAGGTATTTTATTTGTTCAATTCCTGGATTATTATTAAATTTTGGGTATTGATTAACCAAATTTGTCTTGAAATACATAAACTTAATGTGATTTTAAACTTTATAAACAGAATTCTAAAAAATATTTTTCGCTCCCAAGATAACACTGATGTCTCATGGTCTGCGTTTCAATAAACATTGATTCATTAATTCGGTTAAATTCGAATTAGTTATGGGTCCTTATGTTTGAAAAAATACTAAAAGTGAATTCATACACCATTTTTCAAAACATTTCAACGGTTTTATTTAATTTTAGATGCACGCGCACCTTTAGAAATTCTATTTCTGAGCAAAAAAGAATTCGATCGAATTTTGAATTTTTATGTCTCTAAATTTTCTTTTTTACGTAAATTTGTAGTTTTATTGTAAAAATGAGATTTTTAAATTTTACATTAACGAAATTTCTATCCCTCACACATCACCGATTACATGCAAGATACGACTTCTAATCGTCATTTACAGCCTATAAATGAATCAAACACTAATTTTCTTGTTATACCCGATATTTTACGGCCACTGAACTTTTAATGTATCTAAAGTTAATTTTGAAATTAATTAAGGTTTATGAAGATTAACACCAGAAAAAATATTGTTTGACAAAAAGATAAATGCCTATGAATTATAGGTAACTTAGTTCAAAGTATTTTAACTGATCTACTGCCTTTTTGAAAGCGAAGTATTCAAAAAAATGCGATTTTTTAAATGAAAATGGAGTTAACACAAGTACTACGTGTATCGATAAGAATTAAGAATAAAATTAAAGATTCCATTTTACTGATGTTTTCATCGAAGTTTGATATTCCAATAAAAACGATCGATTTTGTTATTAAAAGTATAATCCTCGTTTTTTTTAATAAAACCACACAATTCTTTATTTTCAAAAAGCTTTACTATGGATTTGGTTTGAAACGCTAATCCCGCCAAATCTCCAGCAATGGCGATAAAAGTCTGAGATATATGAAAATATACAAAATATTGAATCATTTTTGAACTTAAATTAGCATACAAAGTAATTTTTTCCTTAAATATGTTAATATATAACATAAAATCGTGTTTAGAATAGTTTGAAAAAAGACTCAGAAACTAGTTGGTCGATCA
>JALDNG010001110.1:65000-68667 GCA_024349245.1 Neodontobutis hainanensis | reverse complement strand
CATATGACACTTTAATGCCTGCAGTTTGATCTGTGAAAAGAAAGCAGTACTACACTAACAGAAAAAGCTGAAAGTTTATGCTAGTAAACTAGCTTTGGTTTTTGGCCTCTTCTCGGCTGTATTGAGGGGACCAGCACATTAGCCCAAACCGCACGATCCTATCCCAGTGGAAATGCGCTAAAAAATTAAACACACCGCAGGCATATGCCATATTAGTTCTTACCTTGTCATTTCCATTTGAAGCGATGGTCCAGTAGAATGGTCCCTCCTATCCAGCGATAAAACATTTAGTATGGTCAGACTTCAAAATAATGCGTAAAGCACAAGTGTGTACTACACCTTGCGTTAGCTTCAACGCCGCTGTACTTGGCTGTCTTTCAGTCAATAAATCCAGCAAACGCCTGGCTGACTGGACAATTTCAACTTGGTTATTCTGAAATAACAAAAATGTTTATCGCTACTATATGTGACAGACCTTCAGTAGAAATACAACAGAACAGGAGTAAAACAGTATCTAACTTAGCACCCTTGGCGCATCAGTTGCAGGTCCCGCCATGTTTGTTGTAGGTTATTACCATGGTCATCCTCCATAGCTGCTATTGTCCCCTAGTGATTACTTAACTACTAGTCTCTTTAGTGTGCTTGAGCTTTAAAACATTTATTAGAAGTAACATATGTTTTTAAAAACGTCAGATATTGCATGCTAGCCTATATAAACTTTGATATCGAAAGATGAACTTACTGCAGTGTTGCTGCTGGCCGCCATTGTTCAACTGGCTTGCGCGCTGTATTGCTGTGTTTACCAACGTGACCAGGTCATCGCTGCGTGATTGGCTGAGGATAGATCGACTCACACAATATCGATTGCAATTCCTCGGTACTCCGGATGTTCCATGAACTTCTTTTACTGCGTATTTTACACTGTGAATTTCGACGGTTGAAGTTGAGTGGTCGAAAACATATCTATTTAATATTTACACGGCGAATTTTTTATTTTGAATTTTGAAACTTTGGATAATATCTATTGAAATTTCTACCTTTGAAATTCAGTCACTAAAATTCAAAGACAAAAATATTCAAACATATGTTTTCAGTGATAAAAAAAATCAGAGTTAGAAATTCACAGGTATTTAAAATTCAAAGTCTGATGACACAAATAATCTTCCATATGTTTGCGTCTGCTTTGCTTCTCCTTGCAAGGATTAAAACCTGGCCATTGCTTGTTAAATTATAATCTGTCTCCGTGTCTCTCTGGATAAATATAAGGACATAGAAAATTCTTATAACACATCTCCTTTGTCTTTTTAACATTAAAAAGGAAGTGGTCACACCAGTTCTTTAAATGGTGGATCTCATGCATGTACCACAGAGGACCAGTCCTCTTTATACAGTAGGCTTAAGATCACTGTATCGTCAGAGAACTTAATGATGGGATTGTTGCACAGACGGCTCCTGCATTCATTTGTGTAGAGTGAAAAAAGGAAAGGAGAACTCACACATTCCTGTGGGACACCTGTGTTAGAGTATTTGACCGTAGAGAGAACACCATTTACTTTTACTTGCTGTTGTTAAGAAAAAATAAAACCATTGAATAATAAAATGATTAACATGCAAATCAGTCAATTTCTGGACCAGTAGCTGTGGTTGTACTGCCGAATAAAAGTCAACACATAAGTGTTTTATATGTGTTTGTAAATGAGCAAGTTGCAGGGGATCTTTAGCATGTTCACAATGTATGTAACTATGTGTGTAACCTACAGTATGTAGGGTTAATAGTTGGACAACAAAAGCAACTCCACTGGGGAGGGTCCAAGTTCTCAAAGTCACTGAGCTCATAGCTCTCAGTGTCATTAGAAGTAGAGAGCTGGATCCTGCTGGGATTCTTATTAGCAATGCACTGGATCTATTGACAATTATAACACAGAATATATTGCTTTCATTAGCAACGTTTACCAGGTTTATTACTAGTTTAGAGTCTACTTCAACTTTCTGGGTTAAAGCTGGGTTATTATTATTATTATTATAAAATAATATGAAAGTTTACAAAAATACATTCCTAAATACTCAAGTAAAAAGTCCATTCATAAAATCCGTACAAGACCATAGGCCGATGTCAAAGCAAGAGTTATTCCTGGTCATTTGAATCATCTTGTTCAGAGTCTGACACAGTTTCTTCCTCTACAGCATTACTTGGGTCTTCGTCCTCACCTTTGTGTTTTTGAATAGGTCAGGTGTATAATTAAGATAAGTTGTGTTTAGCTCATTTTAATTTTCAGATTTAGTACATAAGCCTTTGACACGTTGTTTCAGGTGGGGAGAATGCAGTCGGTGAGAGCTCTACGTCGGTGAGAGTAGAAATTGTGAGACGAGAACATGAGCGCTAAGCCGTTGTGCCGTCTGCTGCAGACTCTGACTCCAGGGGAGAACATTTACTTTCTGACAAGTAAGTCTTAGTTATATTGAGTCTATGCTTGTCATTTGAAATGTGCTATATAAATAAACTGTATTATTCTTGTTATTGTTATGAAATAAGGGAGAGTGAGGATAGCAGCCAGAGTGAAGGTGCCAGTGGAGCTGAGGGTTTTTCCGGCCGTGCTGCTGTTTCAGTTTCTAACACAGGAGGACGGAGAGGAGAGGAGTCAGGTTTGGGAGAAGAGAAATGTGGGTGAGAGGCAGAGGCCCAGGAGAGGCCGAGGAAGAGATTATAGCTACGGGCCAATCACTGAAGATGAGGACTGGAAGTTCATCAGGAGTGGATAAAGCCTTTTGATGAACTCACTGGCACACTCAATTTTTGGAACCTTGTTACAATTAAAGACTAACCGTTATGCTCATCGGGTTTTATCCTCAAAACAGCTGAAGCCACAGTCCAGGTTTTATAAGCGGTACATTGTATGTGTATCTGAAATGAAGGCTTTCCTGGCTTTGCATCTGTCTATGGGGCTTGTCGAGAAGCCCGAGACTGAAGATTATTGCACACAACAATGATTGTGTTTGTGCCCCTGGGCCAATGAAGGACTCAGAGCTGGAGCCTGGCCCGAGGTAAGACCTCCAGCACCAGGCTGCACCGCCTCTGCTACTCTCCCCAGCCTCTGGCCTCTCAGTCCGGGCTACACGGGCCCGGTACAGCCCCTGGTTCTCCTTAAAAAAAAAAAACATTACATTTTCTTCCCATGGCACCCCATGCACATGTAACTCCTTCTAGGAACGAGGAGGTCAAGCCGTAACCTGGCCCTGGGCTCAACACTGTGGGTTTTTATTTTATTTTAGCCAAAAAAGCTTGAATCAAACACTGACTTTTACTCCATCCAAGAGGGTCAATAGACGGCTGTGCATTGCAACAACGCACCATCAGTAGTCCTTTTAACAAACCTGTTGACTCTTTTAGCCAAACTAACCTCGTTTGCCTCTTAACATTTGTTCTAGTGAAAAGACTGGACAAAACTAATGTGTGAAGAGAACTCCTTTCCCTCTGTCTCTGGTGGGACTGCTCTGTGCTCCGCTATGTCAGTTCTAGACTCTGAAGGGTTACCGATGATAAAGCCTGCCTCTAAGGCTCTGATCAGAGGGAGAGAGAGAAAAGAGACAAAACGCTGGTTCCGTGGTTTCTCTTTCTCAAAGCTTTATTTTTGGGATAACACAGTTTATACACAGGTGCTGGTCACAT
>JALDNG010001110.1:0-60000 GCA_024349245.1 Neodontobutis hainanensis | reverse complement strand
CAAGTGCAAGGCGTGTTTTGGAGAAAATCCTGGGAAAAGATTTTCCCAGAATTTTTTAACTTTTAGACGATTAACTCGTCTAGATTAACTGTATTGTTTTTAATTATTATTTTTAATGTTAATTTGATGAAATACTACATCACTTTCCTTGCTTTAGCTTCTATTTTGTTTAGTTTTTTCTGGTTGTTTGTTTCAAAGTTCAAAGTTCAAAGTTTTCTTTATTGTCCCTCTTGGGAAATTAATTTCGCAGCATCATGCTCCTTAAAAACATACAACATAGAATTACACTTCAACAACTCAAGAGCAGGATCAACAATGGAAATCACTAATAAACCAAGATAAAAATGTGCAAACTGGAATTAAAACATGAATAAATACATTGTGCAAACAAGCAATTATTGTTGTTCAAAATGATTACAAAGTGCTATGTGCCATTTAAGTGCCTCACAGCTGTCGGTAAAAACGACATATTTAATCTTTTAGTCCTACAGCCCAGAGCTCTGCAGCACCGGCCGGAGGGCAGCAGCTCAAACCCTCTGAGGGGATGGTCTTGGGACTGCGCTATAGCACCAGCCTTCCTCTGCACCTGTCGGCTGTAAATGTCCTTCAGCTGAGCCTGACTCCTCCCGAAATCTTACTGGCCACTTTGACCAGACTTCCCAGTCTGTTTTTGTTGGTCAGGAGAGGCTTCCAAACCAGGCAGCAATACTGAAGGATAAAACCGATTCAATAAAAGCACGATAAAACAATGTCATCATTTCAGTGGATACGTTAAAACTGTTCATCTTCCTCAGGAAGTACAATCGTTGTTGGACTTTTTTAGAAACCGCATCCACCCAAGGCTCAAAACACAGTTTATTGTCCAGAATGACTCCGAGATATTTGTAGTTGTCGACCAGGTCAATGTCTGTGTTCTTGATGACAGTGGCACTGGGGCAAGGTGGTGATTTGCGAAAGTCTATTTTAATTTCTTTTGTTTTTAACACATTCATATGTAAAAATGAATGGTCACACCACTGAACAAAGTCATTAAGGACTGGCCCATGGTCCTGTTCATTCCCTCTGAGCAGGCTGATGGATAACAGAGTCATCTGCAAACTTTAAAATGTGTCTATCCTTGTACACACTGCGACACTGGTTTGTGTACAGAATGTACAAAAGAGGGGCGAGACAGCAGCCCTGGGGTGAACCAGTAGAGGAATAGAGCACATCAGATAAAATACCATTCACTCTAACACACTGAGGTCTGTCTAATAAAAAGTCCAATATCCAACCAACCAAGTTAAGATCAAGGTTAAAATCAGCCATACGTCTCTCTGCCAGCAGGAATGGCTGAATGGTGTTAAAAGCAGAAGTAAAATCAACAAATAAAAGTCTGGCATGTGTCTTGGCTCCATCCAGATGTTTAAGAATAAAGTGCAACAGTGTGATGACAGCATCCTCCACTCCTTTCTCGGACCTGTAAGCAAACTGCAATGGGTCTAGCTGTTCCCTGACCTGAGGTAGCACCATGTCTTTAATGATTTTTCAAAAGTTTTCATAACCAAGGAGGTCAGAGCAACTGGTCTAAAATCATTCAAGGCTTTAGGAGTGTTGCACTTCGCCAAGGGCACAATGACTGAGTGCTTCCAAATTTTGGGGACCTTCTGTTGTAGTAAAGACAGATTAAAAATATGTTGGAAGATGCCACAAAGTTGGTAAGCACACTTTTTTAATGACTGTCCACAGATGTTGTCTGGCCCTGGGCTTTTGGGTTTGGTGTGGCAGAACAATTTAGCCACAGTGTTTACCTCAATAGACACTGATGGAGAGGCTCGAGTCATTGCCCTGATGTCGGCAATCTTATCATTAAAATCCACTGTGTTGAACCGTGTATAAAATACATTTAGTTCATCTGCCAAGTCTTTGTCAGAATTAAAACCATCAAGTGCAACTCTGCTGACTTTATCATGTGACCCAATCATTGTTTTCATACCATTCCAGGTTCTTTTTAAGTTGTTACTTCTTAGTTCAGCCTCAATCTTATCCTTATATCTCAATTTGGCTTTTTTAATTTCAGCCCTGATCTCCCTTCTCACAACCCTTTCGGCATTCACATCACCTTCGTTAAATACACTTTTCCTTTTGATAAGCAGATCTTTCATGTCCTTGGAAATCCATGGTTTGTCATTAGGATAAACCTTGACATCCCTGTTTGGGAGAACTAAGTCTTTACAGAAGGAGATGTAATTGCAGACAACATCAGTCAGTTCATCTATGTCAGAACAAGAGTTCTGAAACACTGTCCAGTCTGTGCACTCGAAGCAGCCCTGCAGCGCCAGAGAGCTGTCCTCAGTCCACACCTTTACCTGTTTCCTAACAGGCTTTTCCCTCCTCAGCACCGAGGTGTAGGCGGGCAGAAGGTGGACTGTGTTGTGGTCAGAGGAGCCCAGTGCAGGTCCTGCCTTCGAGATATAAGCCCCTTTAATGGAGCCGTAGCACAGGTCCAGGGTTTTATTGTGACGTGTTGGACAGTTGACATACTGATAAAAACTGTTCAGGGTTTTCTTTAAATTACAGTGGATAAAATCGCTGAGTATAAAATTGGGAGCAGCAGGTGAGATTGGCTGAAGCTTATTTATAGTTTTAAAAACAATATTAGCTGCAGACTTAGCATCAGCCTTAGGTGGATATAAATAACAGTCACAAATATCTGGGGAACTCTCGGGAGGTAAAACGGCCTTAAAGACACGGACAGGAGTTCAGTGAGAACTCTTTTACGCACGATGATGATGGAGGCAGGGTTCTGTCTGAGGCGCTGTCTCATGGAAAACTGCTAAACTCTGAGGTATTGAGGATTTGCCTGCATACTTGGCCCACCTTCCTGATTTGCAGCGTGAGAATTTAATTGATTTGTTAAATGAGACAAAGTCACTGTTTTCTGATGTACCTTCAAGACCAGAATATTAATGCATGACATTGTTGTTGGTGACACTGTGCCGATAAAACAACACCCTTATCGAGTCAGTCCTGATAAACGTTCCGTCTTAAGCGGCAGGTTGAGTATATGGTAGCTCGTGGTATTGCAGAGTTCAGTTATAGTCCTTGGAGCTCTCCCTGTTTTGCTTGCGTTAAAATCTAATGGTGAAGATCGTTTTGCACGGACTACAGGAAAGTAAATAATGTTACGAAGCAGGACTGTTTTCCATTGCGTCGCATTGAGGACTGTGTGGATCGAGTGGGTGGGGCTACGTTTGTGTCCAAGTTCTGTTCTGTTGAAAGGTTACTGGCAGGTGCCGCTCACTGAGCGTGCAAAACAACTCTCAGCCTGTGTAACCCCAGATAATTTTTTTCAATACAATGTTATGTCATTTGGCATGTGAAATGCACCGGCAACATTTCAGCGGTTGATTAGGATTATACTGTCGGGTCTGTCATTTTGTGAGGCTTACTTGGACGACTTGGTAGTTTGTACCGATTCCTGGGTGGAGCATATTTAACACCTTCGGTGTTATTGGGTTGTCTTCAAGAGGCAAACTTAACAGTGAACTTATCAAAGTGTGTATTTGCCCAAGCAACTGTGACTTACTTAGGTAAAGTGGTTTGTTGGTGGTTGTGTGCCCGGTGCAGGCCAAGGTGGAGAGTATTGTCTCGTTTCCTATTCCAATTAGTCGCACCGAGCCGACGTTACTTAGCCATGGTTGGTTATTACAGGGTCTTTGTAGGAATTTTTCTGCTGTTGCCTCTCCTTTAACTGACCTTTTAAATCCTAAGAGAACTTTTGTGTGGACTGTTCGTTGTCAAACAGCCTTTGAGCAAACTAGCAAACATCAGAGTATATAGGTCACCTGGGAGGCTCTCGCTGGGTCGCCGCTTCGCCTCAGCTGTTCCGGTGACAACGCTGCGCAGCCGGCTTGCTCCATGCCTCTGCAGTCCTTGTTAGCCTAGCCTTGTTTTTGTTTGGCCTGATGGGACAGGCTGTCTGAGTTATCGTTCTTTATTTTGTTCAGGTTAGTAATGAGGGGTTGTGTTGTGTAGGGTGGTAGAGGAGTTGGCACCGGCTTCTACGGCCCTGTACAGGGTTGGCCGGCTCACCAGGTCCTCCTTTCTTTTGTTACTTTCCTGTTTTATTTTTTTCAGGCACGGGAGGGTTTTTGGATTCTCTTTTTATTTACATAAAAGAGAGAAAAAAACATTAGGTCTAAAACTAAATGAATAAAAACTATTTTTGAAATGAACTGTTTTGCCTCCTGTGTCCTCTTTTAAATATGTTCGACTCTTTTGGGCCGTAACAGTATTCCTTACTTTATTTTAATTTTAGGAATAATATATCAAGAACAGAGAAGGGCGGCTCGCACCATCGACCCTCCAGTTGGTGGACAACCCCCTCTCTCTAATAATTATGTCTTATACAGTACCAGTTCTCCCAGTGTGGGAGGAATAAAGCATATATTCACTTAAACGTCAAAACAAGTACAAGGCGTACTTTGGAGGAAATCCTAATCTCAGATTAGTTTTGTACAAGCTTTAGTCACTTCTTTTGTAGGTTGACTGTATTTGTTTCTGTTTTCAATGTTAATAAAAATCCCACATAGCATTTCTTGCGTTATCTAATATTGTTTTTTTTTTTTTAAATCACACACAGACACACCCTACTAATTTAAAAATCTGCTCTAGTTTAAGCTGTAAAATATTGGCGTTGTTGTTGCCAAATCAAAGATGAAGTCAGTCGGAGTCCGAGTCGTCCGAGTCCGGTTGGGGATGGAAGTAGCGAGTAAAGCGACTGGGGAAGGACGTCCCAGCAGAGGTCGATGGAGTAGGATCGTCTGTGCTTTCTTCGGGCTGGTCCGAGCGTGGCCTCTTGGAGGAAGGCACCTCAGCGTCCTCTTCATCCAAGAACCGTTTGGTGGATCCGCTGGGGGCCGAGGAGGAAGAAGGAGGAGTTGGAGGACGGAAAACATGTTCAAGCATGCTCTGGAGAGGGATGAACGCCGGAGGACTCTCTGCCGGTTGCTGAAGAACGGAAGCCAGAGGCCGACTCACCTGTTCTTCAGCTTCAGCAGGAGGGTCTCTCTGGCGCCAGCCATCCCAAAACTCCTCGGAGGAAACTGCTGGTCATCTTCTTGCTCCTCTTCATCATCCTCTTCATTATCAGAAAGGCTCTCGTAACCAGAGTCAATTTCATCATAATCATCATCCCAATCTTCCTCCCAATCTTCCTCCTCTTCATCAGATGGTTCAGGTGAAGAGGAGGAGGTGGAAGAAGAAACAGACCCTTCTTCCTCCTCCTCTTCATGAGCTGGTTGGAGTGCCTCGTACTCACCTACGCCTTCCTCATCCGAGGAGATATAGATAGGATTGTCCGCAGAACCGGCAGGACCCAGACCTTCAATGGAGAATAAAATAATATAGTCTTTGTTTTATTAAAACATCAAAGACCAGAAACATACAAACTAATTAGCACAGGTTTAATATTTCATCAGCTGGTTGGAGTGCCTCGTACTCACCTACGTCTTCCTCGTCCGAGGAGATGTGGATAGGATTGTCCGCAGAACCGGCAGGACCCAGACCTTCAATGGAGAATAAAATAATATAGTCTTTGTTTTATTAAAACATCAAAGACCAGAAACATACAAACTAATTAGCACAGGTTTAATACTTCAACTGTCATGTCTGTCTTATTATACTTCAACCATTTAAACTGTCTAAGTTACACTTTTATTAAAATGCAGCTGTTATATGTGACTAACTTTATTTGGAAGTGGAAAGTGTAATTCAAAATAGACTGATTGTTGGATTATATTTTGTTTTCTCTTTCATTGTACAGTAGGCTGCAGTAGGCAACAATGCCACAGTTAATCTATTTCTTTTAAAATAAATTGATTGACTCTGTAACACAACATTTGCAGTTTTAGGTTTAACTTTCCCGTTGTTAGTGTTCAACAGATACACAGGTATGCACCTGCCATCTACTGACAGTTAAACACGGACAAGTACTGTCTCCATGGAGATGAACATTTTTAATGGATTCCAATTTAGAACGTTAACTCCGCGCCATTTTTATCCAAGAGTTTCACTGCAACATTTGTGAAATTTGAAACTAAAACTCAATAATTTACTGACATATTCTCTGGTAAAATTAAAGTGTGCATTACTCACTACAGATTGAATCTACTTTTAGCGTTACTACATATTTAAATCATCGAGTAAATGTCAGTTTATAACAAAACTATATTTTTCTTAAATTGACCATTTTAGCTTTGGTAGCTACTCCCACCCAAACGGTTATCATAATAAACATCAAACACGTTATATGGACAGAAAATATTATAAATACTATCCTAATGCAGTCTTAATTGATTAAACAGTTATCTTACCTTCAGAAAAGAAATCCAAGATGACCGGAGGTCAAAAGCATGTGCCATTTCTGAGGATCTGGCAAACCTTAAACATATGATAATACCAAAATATTAAAATATGTTTATTTTTGCAAAGAGAAGATTATACTGTGGTATGCAGCGTTCGGTTTTCTAGGAAAAGTCAATCTGAAACTCAGTTCAGCAACGCACTGGACAAGCCAAGTGAGAAGTGAAAAATTCTAACTGGAGCCCTCTTATATAGCCCCACCGGACCTTCTGTTTCCATGGCACTGACGCACGTACGTCAAGCTAGCTTAGGCTAAAAGCATCAATAATCGATTAATACCAGTTTAGTGCTTTAAAGACTCAGCTGCTTAGGACTCTTGTCTTCTTATTGGGTCTCTAGGACCTGGAGAGCTTTTTTTAAAGGTAAAATTTCATTAAACTGTCTTAAATGACGCCTAGAGTTATAATGCAGTCATGAAGATGCACGTTTTGGCAGACCTTAGCATGAACAGACAAGTATTATCAAAGATAATAATAAGGTTAGCAAACGCTTTATGCACTTCACTGCCATAAAGATAAATCATTCATTTAGATCAATTTAAATGTAAAAATCCGTCTAAATAGCGTGTTCATCTAATGCTTTGTGAAAGCATATTGTGTAAAATAGGCTACTCTTTACTTTCCAGAGCCTCTTTGTTTTAATGGCCTGCATACAGGAGTGGGGCAGGGCTGTTCAGAACGGCTGGTCTTGAGGCATGTTCCATATTTGCTGTTGTTTGACCTGGAAAATCTGCCATCAGGTAAGAGTTTTACACTTCATACAATAACTTTTAATAATGTTAGCATTGTGCTGTTTGTGTACTCTAGTCCTGGACTTGGACTTGGACTTGCTTTTTTATGGCTCTGACTCAAACTTGGACTCGTTTATTCTCAGACATAAGGACTCGGACTTGAACACAAAGGACTCGCAAGTCATGCACATCGACAGCACAAGCACTGGACCCTTGGACTTGGACTTGGACTTAAACACTGAGGACTTGAAAGTGACTTGGACTCGAAAACTGGAGACTCGACTACAACACTGGGACATGCTGTTAATGTGAGCAGGAGAGTCTGTGGTGCTCCCATTGGCTGTAAGTTGTACTTGTTCCTGCAACAAGACAATGTGCATATTTTATTACATGAGGGAGACTTGAAAATATTTGACAGACTCATTCTATGTGTTTTATTTCACTACCTTTAAAGGGTCTTGGCAAAACATCTCACACGGCGTTGCCACAGGACAGTGGTCAGGTGAAGTGAAGGTAAGTACCTATCAGAGAAATATTCAGCTGTCCAGTGGTTCACAAAGTAACTTGTTAGCAGCAAGCTAAAGTCTAATTTTACAAGGCGTTTCAATGAAGCCCCAAACAAGTGTCTTTAGTCATTAATATGAGTTTATTAAGTGAGCTTTGATTAAGAGCCGCTGTTGGAAAATCTAATGGAGTGGTGAAAAGAAAAGCATCACTGTATGAAGATAAACAATAAACCTGAAGCATGAAGTGCTGAAAAACTATTTTATTTGAATATAAGTTCTATGTTATGTTAAAAACACACGTCATTTTTAAAGCCAAGCTGTAATGTTGAGTGAAAAATCTACTGATGTCTCAAAGAGAGGTGAGTTTGTATATTGTGACAAAACTGTAACATATATAACCGAATACTAATTCCATATGATTAGGTTTTATTTCTTATTGAGTTCTAAAGATTTTTATGAGAACATTTAAAACAGCATATATTTTATTCATATATTTTTTTTTATGTAAATCCAACAGACTTTTTTTTAGTAAAGGAAAAGTTGGGTACAATAATAAGCATTTGAAGATACAGGTGTGAATTTCAATAAATAAATAAAAACCTTTGTGTTTTTGAATAGGTCAGGTGTAAAATTAAGATAAGTTGTGTTTAGCTCATTTTAATTTTCAGATTTAGTACATAAGCCTTTGACACGTTGTTTCAGGTGGGGAGAATGCAGTCGGTGAGAGTTGGTGAGAGTAGAAATTGTGAGACGAACATGAGCGCCAAGCCGTTGTGCCGTCTGCTGCAGACTCTGACTCCAGGAGAACATTTACTTTCTGACAAGTAAGTCTTAGTTATATTGAGTCTATGCTTGTCATTTGAAATGTGCTATATAAATAAACTGTATTATTCTTGTTATTGTTATGAAATAAGGGAGAGTGAGAATAGCAGCCAGAGTGAAGGTGCCAGTGGAGCTGAGGGTTTTTCCGGCCGTGCTGCTGTTTCAGTTTTTAACACAGGAGGATGGAGAGGAGAGGAGTCAGGTTTGGGAGAAGAGAAATGTGGGTGAGAGGCGGAGGCCCAGGGAGAGGCCGAGGAAGAGATTATAGCTACGGGCCAATCACTGAAGATGAGGACTGGAAGTTCATCAGGAGTGGATAAAACCTTTTGATGAACTCACTGGCACACACAATTTTGGAACCTTGTTACAATTAAAGACTAACCGTTATGCTCATCGGGTTTTATCCTCAAAACAGCTGAAGCCACAGTCCAGGTTTTATAAGCGGTACATTGTATGTGTATCTGAAATGAAGGCTTTCCTGGCTTTGCATCTGTCTATGGGGCTTGTCGAGAAGCCCGAGACTGAAGATTATTGCACACAACAATGATTGTGTTTGTGCCCCTGGGCCAATGAAGGACTCAGAGCTGGAGCCTGGCCCGAGGTAAGACCTCCAGCACCAGGCTGCACCGCCTCTGCTACTCTCCCCAGCCTCTGGCCTCTCAGTCCGGCTACACGGGCCCGGTACAGCCCTGGTTCTCCTTAAAAAAAAAAATTACATTTTCTTCCCATGGCACCCCATGCACATGTAACTCCTTCTAGGAACGAGGAGGTCAAGCCGTAACCTGGCCCTGGGCTCAACACTGTGGGTTTTTATTTTATTTTAGCCAAAAAAGCTTGAATCAAGCACTGACTTTTACTCCATCCAAGAGGGTCAATAGACGGCTGTGCATTGCAACAACGCACCATCAGTAGTCCTTTTAACAAACCTGTTGACTCTTTTAGCCAAACTAACCTCGTTTGCCTCTTAACATTTGTTCTAGTGAAAAGACTGGACAAAACTAATGTGTGAAGAGAACTCCTTTCCCTCTGTCTCTGGTGGGACTGCTCTGTGCTCTGCTGCGTTTTCTCTCGCTAGTGGATATATATACAGCCAGCTCCACTTGACTTAATCAGTTTCTGACCAGCTCCGCTTGACTACTAAACTAACGATATCATTTTCACAATATGGTCTGTAACCTGCTCCGCTATGTCAGTTCTAGACTCTGAAGGGTTACCGATGATAAAGCCTGCCTCTAAGGCTCTGATCAGAGGGAGAGAGAGAAAAGAGACAAAACGCTGGTTCCGTGGTTTCTCTTTCTCAAAGCTTTATTTTTGGGATAACACAGTTTATACACAGGTGCTGGTCATATAATTTAGAAAAATCTTAAAAGTTGGTTTATTTTACTAATTCCATTAAAAGGGGAACTTGTATATTATTCATTACACACAGACTGATATATTTCAAAGTGTAATAATTTAAATGTTGATGATTATAATAAAATCCCAAATTCAGTATCTCAGAAAATTTGAATATTACTTATGACCAATACAAAGGAAAGATGTTTAGAAATCTTGGCCAACTGAAAAGTATGAACATGAAAAGTATGATCATGTATAGCACTCAATACTTAGTTAGGGCTCTTTTTGCCTGAATTACTGCAGCAATGCGGCGTGGCATGGAGTCGATCAGTCTGTGGCACTGTTTAGGTTGCTCTGATAGTGGCCTTCAGCTCTTCTGCATATTGCCTCATCCTTTTCACAATACCCTTCTCTCTGGGGATAAGGTGAGGCGAGTTTGCTGGCCAAGTTAGAACAGGGATACCATGGTCCTTAAACCAGGTACTGGTTGCTTTGGCACTTGGTGCAGGTGCCGAGAAATCTGCATCTCAAAAAGTTGGTCAGCAGCCAGAAGCATGAAGTGCTCTAAAACCTCCTGGAATACGGCTGCGTTGACCTTGTACCTCAGAAAACACAGTGGACCAACACCAGCAGATGACATGGCTCCAAAGCATCACTGACTGTGGAAACTTTACACTGGACCTCAAGCAACGTGGATTGTGTGTCTCTCCTCTCTTCCTCCAGACTCTGGGACCCTGATTTCCAAAGGAAATGCAAAATTTACTTTTGTCAGAGAACATAACTTTGGACCACTCAGCAGCAGTCCCAGGCGAGATGCTTCTGAAGCTGTCTGTTGTTCAAGAGTGGCTTGACACAAGGAAAGCGAAGCTGAAACCCATGTCTTGAATACGTCTGTGCGCAGTGGTTCTTGAAGCACTGACTCCAGCTGCAGTCCACTCTTTCTGAATCTCCCTCACGTTTTTGAATGGGTTTTGTGTCACAATCCTCTCCAGGTGCGGTTATCCCTATTGCTTGTTCACTTTTTTGGGTTTATTAGCTGATTAGAGTGTGGCACCAGGGCTCTTCAATATTGAACCTTTTCACAATATTTAAATTTTCTGAGATACTGAATTTGGGATTTTCCTTGGTTAAAGAAAAGTGTTTAATGAATAAATATAATATGCAAGTTTCACTTTTGAATGGAATTAGTGAAATAAATCAACATTTTGATGATTTTCTAATTATATGACCAGCACCTGTAATTTAATGTGCTCATATTTTCATGTGCCCATATGCGCCTTAGTGTGTATGCATGTGGAGTGAGGGGGCTAGGAGGAATGAGACAGGAAGTAGTGGAAGTTGTACCTGTGATGCATTCCTTCCCAGTTCTACCTTTCCCATTAAAGACCTGGTGGTGGTCGAGGAAAGCGGAGATCTCCTACAGATTGGAGCTTGAAATGGGGAAGGTGTGCACATATTTTGTAAGCCAGTATAGAGAGCATTTTGCAGTATTTTATGACACATTTCAGCTTGAAGAGTATTAGACCAAAATCATATGCAGACAAGATAGTGAAGATGGTAAAATTGAGGAACTAGAGAAGCTCCCAGACGCCTACAATGAAGCAGACTTAGAGGGGATCAAGATGGAGATTAAACAAGTGGAGGCCTTGATTCAAGACCTGCACCTTTCAATCAAAATCTGCACCAATGTCTTCAAGTCTTTGCATGTAGAGGTAAGTATACGGCCAGCTGTCACGCAGTAAATAAGGGTTTGATTCAATTAAATTGGCAATGTCCATTTGATCATTTAAATTTTTATTTCAGATAACAGCCATGTTGGGCACACTGGATGCACTGGAGAAGAACTATGACAAGAACCTGGTGCTGGTGACACTGAGTACATCAAGATCCAGCTGCAGCTTGAGGAGAGTGAGAGCCACCAGGAAATCTTCAACCCAACATTGGTTTTGCATTGTTAGAGTCAGTAAGCCATCGTGAGCCAGCTCAATGCTCATCTAAGTTCAGGGAACACATATGGAGGGAGGGGAAAAGACTCAAGCCCATTCCAGAGCGTGAGTCTGTGTACTGGTGCTCTGGTTACTCTAGTCCAAGCATATTAGGTTAAATTAGGTTCTACACCAACTACAAATGCTTCATTCTAAGAAGCCCCTTCCTGCATCATAGCTTACTAGTTTATTTTTCACAAATATAACACAAAAACAACTAACACTGAATTATTTTAACATATTTAAAGAAAGAACAAAGAACTTTAAATTGTGAGATCTGTTTCTTTTTAAGTCATTTCTTGAAGCTATTTATAGAAGTTTTAGTTCTAGACTATTCCACAGTTTAACTTTCTGAACAGACAGACATGTCTGTTTGACGTTGGTTGTGATCTGAGTTTACTGAACACGAGTGTTCGTCAGGAGCAGAGTTCATCTAAAACAGGTTCTGTCTTATTTTAAACATTATTTTTGCTATTTTAAATTTGACTAAGTGATTACATTTCAGTAAGTTAGAGTTTATGAGCAGCTTGTTTGTTGGGTGAAAATAATCTCTTTTATTTAGAATAAAATAAAATAAATAAACATGTAAATAAAATGTCACCAATCCATCTTTATACAATGCCCCTGATGCCATATCTTTCAGGTTTTCTTAACAGAACTTTGTGATCAATGGTGTCGAAGGCTTTCTTCAAGTCTATGAAAATTCCATTTATGGGATTTTTATTTTTTATTGTAGATGTTATTTTTTCAACCAGCTCAATTACAGCCATTTCTGTGATTCAATTTGCTTGTAAGCCATATTGATGGATTGTTTTGATATTTTATATAATTACATTTTTAGATTGGGATGACTTTAGCTATTTTCATGTTGTCCCTCAGAAGGAGGAGGCGACTCTGGCCCTTCTTGTGCAGGGCATTGGTGTTGTGGGCAGAGATGGAGTAGTCATCAAGATCAGTTTTGTGCCTCGACTCGGACTTAATTTTTTATTGCTCTGACTCAAACTTGGACTCCTTTATTCTCAAACACAAGGACTCGAGACTTGCCTCGGACTTGAGCACAAAGGACTCTGTTACAAATGCATGTAATTGTCTGTGTGTTCCACCTGCAGGAGGAGTGGGGTGTGTCTGGTCTGGGCTCCTGATTGGCTGCTACCCTTTATAAGGAGGATGTTGAGACCGGCTTCTCGCTCTGCTTCGCTCTGTGTTTCCGGCTAAGCTCCGCCTCCTGGTTGTGCTGCTGTCGATGCCAGGGGCAGCTTAGACGTTCAGCTCCTCTTTTATGTTTTCAGTTAGTTCTTTTAGGTGATGGGTGAGGTGGTCCTGTTTTAACGGTTTGTTGTTTTACTTTAAGGGTTAGGATTGGTTAGGCAGGGACAGAGGAGTTAAGTCGGGTACGACGGTCCAATGGCGGGCTGACTCGGCTTGTTGCCCTCTTTTGTTCATTTTGTCCGACCCATCTCTGCCTTTTTGTTCTCCCTTGATTCTTATTTTAAATAGACAGTTGGAGCTTTAATTGTGTATGGCTTTTTGGTTTGTCCCAAACCCTCTGTTTAATTAATAAATTGTTGTTTTGTGTTGCTTTACACTTTGTGTGGTTTGACTTTATGTTCAGGTCCCTTTTGTTTAGCGGGGATCGTAACATATTTGGGGGCTCGTTAAAGTAGACTTTCTGTCTTGTGAGTTAATGGAGTAATTCAGGTAGGACTGGCAGGTGTGTATTTTTTGTGAGTAGCTTTGTTTGTTGTGTGTTAGCCTTTTGTCTTGTGGCTGGCCTGATTCTGGGTTTAAACATGGAGTATAACCTGGATGAGTTTGTTTCTGCTCCCACTTTGGAGGTTTTGCATCGGTGTCAAAAAGATGATCTCTTGCTAGTTGCTGAACATGATGACATTGTGGTCACAAAGCAAGCAAAGAAAGCTACGGTAAAGACTCAACTTTATAATGCTTTGGTAGAGCGTGGACGTTGACACTGATACACACCAAACCTAAAGGTCCTAGAACATCTTACTCTAGTAGTACGACAGATGAAGCAGTTAGATTAAAAGAGCTAGAAGTTGAATTAGAGTGTCTTGCTTTAAAGGAAAAGGAGCTCCAATATATTAATATGTTGGAGACAAAGAAATTGGAGCAACAAACACAGATTCACATGCGCGAATTAGAGCTTGATGTTGGTCCTCGGGTCTAAGTCTGCAACCAAAGAACAGCAGAAGGAGGCAAAGAGAGCCAAGGAGTCTGCGAAGGTGTGGCCACGGCAAGCCCGGAGCTGGGACTACAAGGAAATGCTCAAACGTTACCCCTACAAACCGTCTAGGCAGGCTCTTCTGGTAGAGCTCCTCCAAAGAAAGTTTTGTGGCGAATGCTTCTAACCAAGCAGACCTGGAGTACGAAGAGGCTCACCAGCACGGCTGCGTTCCACAGCCAGTGAACCTTCTGTAGCAGCCCGTGTCAGCTCGCGGCGGCGGTGTCAGCTCTCGGCGGCGGTGTCAGCTCTCGGCGGCGGTGTCAGCTCTCGGCGGCGGTGGCGTCTCGGTGGTGGAGGATAGCAGCTCGAAGGCATCACCACCGATCCAAGCGACCGAACATGGCAAAAGTAAGTTCTAAACCTCGCACACATCAGTCCAGAAACTGTGAACAAACTGCAAGGTTTGAGCTCATTTTCTTCTGTCTGTATTTTTCAGAGATCAAGCTCAGTACAGCATAAATGTCAGGGTCAAGATGACACAAATGGGGCTCTACAGCTCTACTTCAAGGGCTACTTGATCAACACCCTGCTGGTCCCAAACTGCCAACGTCTCCAGGATGCTGAGGTACATCCAGCCAAGTGGGGATGAAGTCAGCTTGGACTTCCTGCTAAAGTCCACTGAGACCAAAGATTACCTCACCCAACTCTGGCGCTTACATGGGCCCAGCCTCCATTCTGAACTATATCAAAACATGATCCGGTTTGTTCAGTGTTTGAAGACCCACCTGAGCTTGGCTGCAGCAGATCCTGACTTCTACAGGAAGTGCCAAGCCTACATCGACCTCCTCGCTTCCATCAGAAAGCCAGTGGCCAAGTCCAACAGCAAGGTCATGTGTAAAACGAGGTCAGTTGCTAATCTGCTTTCCATTTGTTTTTCTTTAATGACTTCCTCCATGTTGATAGTACTTATGTGCTGGCTGTACACATGGGGTTATGTGATACAGACATGTGTAGTTCTCCGCCACATTGTGGTCTTGTATGTCATTCTAGGTATGACCGGTTTGCAGAGGCGAGAAGAGCCTTCAGGAGTGCCAGGCCGTCCTCCAGAAGGCCAAGAAAGACATGCTGTCCATTTATGGGAGTCTGCTGGAAGGTGACCACATGGCTTCAGAGGAAAAGACCATGTTCGGTATTACTGTGAAGCAATCCTGATCCTCGGCCACTTCCAGAGACCAGGAGCATTGGAGGGAATAACAGTAAGTGTCAGTAAGACCTCAGTTTTTGTGGGGGCATCAGCCTAAACAGATTATATTAGGTAGTCTGCAAAGAGGACGTTTATGTCAGTTATTTACTGTGTTTTTTTTTTTGTTTTTTGTTTTTATGGACAGCAGAGTGAACACAAGACTGCGACAATGCAGATCGCCGTGTTTGCCCTCACAATGGAGGAGGCAGCAGTAAGTACACTTTGTACAGGCTAAATTGCCTTACCATGAAACATAGTGTCACCAGCAATGAACCAACAGATATTATCAGATGTATTTTTTTTTGTCTTTGCAGATGCTGGACGCATACTACACATGGCTCAAGTCTAACAAGTTGTTTGTGTCATCGTCGGGCACCAAGATTAGAAGTGCAACCAATGACCTCGCTCGTCTGCACCAACAGTAAGTATTAACAGCAGTCCATAAGACCTAAAAGTTTATGTTGGATTAGCATTCAACTAATAACGTATTTGTGCATTTATTAAACGGCTCAGCCTCAAAGAAAATGATTCAAATTTGGGAGTTTCATCTCATATTTCTGCCCCATTGCAGCTACAAACTGCCAAACATCCCGAGCCAGCAGATACGCAGGACCGTGGAGACAGATGTGGCTGCCAACTTCACAGAGGAGCAGAAGGCGTCTGTGGCCCCTACATGGCCCATTCGACGGCAGTGGCAAACCAGCACTACTGGATGAAGACCCTGGACACTGTTGTGGCCACTTCAAACCTGCTCAGCTCGCTGACACGGTATGCAGTTATCTGAAACAGTTATAATTATGTCTCTCAATGCTCATCCATCAGTTTGTCAGTGTGTAACCTTAAAACCTTTTTTAATTTTGCAGCTCCTCGTCTGACGACTCTGGCGAAGAGGACCCCAGGGCAGAGCAAAATGCTCAAAACTTGACCCAACTGCAGTGAAGATGGCTAAAGTCATAAAGGCAGAAGGATGTGCGGCCAATTATCTACATTACATTTACTTTGTGTTTCTGTGTATAAATCAACTTAAGTAGCAGTGACCCAACTCATTAGTATTTCAATGGACTCTATGTTTGTGTGTATTACAGGCATTGGTTATTTGCTTGTTGTTGTATTGAATATTTTTTCTTTCTCTTGCAACGACAAGGATCGTCGCATCATTTCCTTTCCTTTGCAGTGTTTCAAGCCACAGGAGATGCTGCCTAACCACGTGTTGATGTTCTGCATGAAGAACCAGACTGATGAGGAGAGGAAAGCAGAGGTGGAGAGAGCCAAAAAGTCCATGAAGGCCTGGACCCTTCGAGGCAGAACCTGGGACTACAATGCCATGGTCAAGTGGTACCCCGATGAGGCATCCAGAAAGGCTCTTCTGGAAGACCTGCGTGAAAGACATTTTTTGATCCTAAATGACCCTGAGGCTGCACAGGAGGCACAGGCTGAATCCCATCACTGACCACCAGGTGCTTCAAGTGATTTGTTATCCACTAGTACTAGTTACTTTTCATTTAATGCAGAGTCATTAAATTTAATATTGGAACAATGGCTTGTTTGTTTTTTTGTTTTTTCATCTAATCATTCTAGGCCTGTTCAGCCGACTCTCAAAGACTGCCAGAGAGTCCTGAGTATCAGAGGCGGACATGCTGGGCATCCACAGGAAGCTCCTGGACCAGCAGCATTTGAAAGAAGACCAAATGATGATGTTCCGGTACTGCTGCGAAGCCATCTTTGTCCTGAGCTACCTCCAGCGACCAGAAGCAGTGATGGCATTTAAAGTAAGTACTTTTACTTTGCAGCGTTTCCTCAGTGTGTATAAGGTGTAGTGAATGTAGCAGCAACTCCTTAGTTTCCTTCGTCGCTTGAGAGGCTGAGTACGGTCCTGTATATTGCGTGACGAGCTGCGGCTTAAACACATTGACACCGAGTCCCAGAATGGATGCTTGTACGGTTTATTTAATTGACTGCTCAGTTGGCACATGTACACAGTTGTAAAATACTTCAGATTGTGAATGTTTACATTTACATTTATTCATTTGGCAGACGCTTTTATCCAAAGCGACTTACATTGTTCTACAGTAATTACCAGTGTTACAGACACTGGAGGCAAGGTGGGTTAAGTGTCTTGCCCAAGGACACAACGACAGTATGAACTGTGGGGAGAGTGGGAATCAAACCAACTACCTTCGGGTTGAAAGACGACTGCTCTACCCACTGAGCTACTGCCGCCCCTGTTTAGCAAACGCTTGCGGTCAACAAATACTACGGCTACCCCGCTTCCTCTCTCCTCCTATACCTGAGTGACAGTGAGTGCCACCTTTGAAACCAAGAGCTGTCACCGCCTACACCCACATGACCCACACCTCACCCTGGCAACCAGACAAAAGCAATCCGTAGATGAATAATATATACCATTCTGGCTCCTACAGTGAATATCTATTAATTAATGCTTCTGTCAGGGCACAGAAAAGGGAATGCCGAAAAGCCGAAAGAAAATGGCGTAAATTGAAACTCCTAATTCATCATGAGGTATACAAAGAAAATCTGCATGTTTTCAATCAAACTTTGAAAAAAGAAAGAGAAATATTCTTCTCAGAGCTCATCAACAACAGCAGTAACGACTCACGTGTCCTGTTTTCTACAGTGAACAGATTAACAAACCCTCCAACTCCATTTCCTCCAGAATTAGTTTCCAACACTAAATGCAATGAGTTTGCATTGTTTTTTAACGACAAGGTTCAAGGCATTAAACATGCGATACAGTCCAAAGGGCAAACAACAACACTGCAGCCACATAGGAGACCTTTGGTTGAGTTTACACATTTTACACCCATTAATGACAGAACAATTGAAAAAACTGTCTCCAGCCTGAGCTCATCCACCTGCTGCCTCGATGTTCTACCCACTAGATTTCTAAAATCAGTACTGAGCAGTTTGTTACCACAACTCACTGATATAGTCGATAATTCCTTACAGTCTGGAACCAAGTGCCTTAAAAACTGCTGTCATCAAGCCTCTCCTAAAGAAGAGCAGTCTTGATGCTACAGTACTCAACAACTATCGACCCATATCAAACCTGCCATTTTTAGGAAAAGTCATCGAAAAAGTTGTATATCAGCAACTTAATGACTTTCTATTACTTAACAACTGCTTTGATCCTTTTCAGTCAGGTTTTAGACCCCATCACAGACTGAGACTGCACTTATCAAAGTCACAAATGACATCCGTCTGAACACTGACGCGGGCAAAGTCTCTGTCTTAGTTCTGTTGGACTTGAGTGCTGCGTTTGATACAGTGGACCATGAAATCCTGTCACAAAGATTAGAGGAATGGATAGGTATCTCTGGAACTGCTCTTAAATGGTTTCAGTCCTATCTTGAAGACAGGAAGTACTTTGTTTCTGTTGGAAACTGTGTATCAGACCAAATGGCCCTGACAAGTGGGGTTCCACAGGGGTCTATCTTGGGACCTCTATTATTCAATCTTTACATGCTTCCTTTAGGCCAGTTAATACACAGCTGTGGCATATCCTACCATAATTATGCAGATGACACTCAGATTTACATCTCACTCACAGCAGGTGAAAATGGACCGATCCATTCACTGTGTCACTGCATCGAACAGATTGATGTATAGATGCAAAATAATTTTCTCCAACTGAACAGAAACAAGACTGAAATAATCATCTTTGGACCACAGAAACAAAGAGAAAATGTCAGCACTCACCTCGAGTCTTTTTCTCTAAAATCTAAAAACCAGGTTAGAAATCTAGGGGTCATCATGGACTCAGATTTAAATTTCCAGTGTCACATTAAGTCAATTACATCATCTGCATTTTATTTCCTTAAAAACATTTCCAGAGTCAAAGGAATAATGTCTCAACCAGACTTAGAGAAACTTATTCATGCTTTTATCTTCAGCAGGTTAGATTACTGTAACGGCCTGCTCACTGGTCTCTCAAAACGAGGGTTAAGACAGCTGCAGCTTATTCAGAACGCTGCTGCTCGGGTTCTAACTAACACCAGGAAGTACAACCACATCAGTCCAGTTTTAAAATCTCTGCACTGGCTTCCTGTTGCTCAGAGAATAGACTTTAAAACAGCACTGCTGGTTTACAAGTCTCTAAATGGTTTAGCACCAGAATATATTTCTGAAATGATAGTAGCTTATGAGCCTCCTCGGACTCTGAGAACATCTGGGACAGGCCTCCTGCTCGTGCCCAGAGTTAGAACTAAACAGGGTGAAGCAGCGTTTAAGTTTCATGCAGCAAAAACCTGGAACAACCTCCCAGATGAAGTAAAACAAGCCTCAACTTTAACAATGTTCAAGGGAGGTTAAAACCTTCCTTTTCAGCTCCACCTACACCACAACTTAAAATGTATTTTTTTATCTGCACTCTTCTTCTTTTATAATGCTTTTAATCTTTCTTATGTTTCCAAATATAAATCTTGTAAATTGTCTTTTATTTCTGTAAAGCACTTTGAGTTACCCAGTGTATGAATTGTGCTATATAAATAAAATTGCCTTGCCTTAATAATCAATATGAATATAAATTATGTAAATTAATAAATTAATATTTTGATGTCAAAATATTTTGAGAGATGCCGAGATCCCAAACTGGCAAATGGCTTGCCAGTTCACCAGCCACAACCACCAGAGGGCGCATTTATGGCTTGCCACTTTTAAAAGTGGTTTTCCACTTTTAAAACATCTTTTTCTAAAACACCTTTTTTGTTTTTAGCGGCAAATTGTTGGAAATATGTTATGGTGTATTACTTTAGATCAGTTAAATTATTAAATGATTAGTTTTTACCAGCGAGGAGTTTATAATATTTTTTAACAGTCTAAGATATTTAAATCTAAACCTAAGGCACTGGCTTTGTCAAAACGACCAATTCGTCAAGGGATCTGTCTGCAGGACTACAGCCCATACACCATTGATACATGGAGTAAATAAAGTCTTTGTCGCCTCTTTTGGTGAATATAAAGTAGTGTTTGAACTAAGTAGAGCACAATGTGTGTAAATACTATGCCATTTAAAAGATTTATATTATAAAACTGCATACTTATAAGAATAAACTATAAGAAGCCATTGTATTTAAATATTGTCTTTCAGAAAGTGACCTGACCTCTGATTAAAACTGCATCAAAAGGAGGTGGCATTAAAAGAGACCACAATAGAATCATGTTTTTCACTTCTTTATTTCTCCTAAACACGAATAGCACATTGTATAAAAACGTACAAATTACTATATTAACATGAAGAACAAATAATTGGTGGTCATTTGCGTTCTAAGTCCAAAAATCACTCATCGCTTGATTCATAGTCTGGCTAAGTGGCTAGGCTAACAGTAATGTACCAAAACATCGTTTGTATAGATGAGCACATAATTAACGATTTACGGCTTTGATCATAACAGCTGTCAAAACGCCTTTTCTATTTCAATTATGTGTGTGCATTTTTAATAATATAAATAGTCTATTTTTCTCTGACCTGTAAAGTCGCATATACATTAGGATACGTGGCCAAAGTCCGAGCAGCCGTTTTAACAAAAGTGGCCGGACGGCCGGACTGTTTTCGTAGAGGCTAGAACCATGTCAGTCATCATAAACCATCAAAAGTGGTCTGCCACTTTTAAAAGTGGAAAACCATAATTGCGCCCTCTGGTGGTTGTGGCTGGTGAACTGGCAAGCCATCTGCCAGTTTGGGATCTCGGCTCTGCTGAATATTCTCTCGTTAGGGGGCACCACCCAGATTCATAGTTCTGGGAACTAATTATGTTAATAAGTCTCAATCTAAAGGAAGCAAATTCTTCCTAGTTTTTGAACATTTCTTAATATAAACAAAGAAACCATTAATGTCTTTTGGGGTTTTGTTGAAGATTATACAAGTTTAACAATGAATAATGACAGGGGACATGACACAAAGGAATAATTAGGGACAAATGATGAGGGTAATTAACACAAAACAATGATTGACATGGAACAACTTGTTAGAACCTTTGGTGGAATAAAGTAAGTTTAACCATTGTTTTATGCTATTTACTTGGAGTTGTTACGGAGGGTAAAGGGGCGGTTAGACGGCTTAATTAAAAGGACTATTGACGGCTTTTGAATGGCGTAGGGGAAAAGGTTCTGCTGGGCCTTATAAAGACAATTATACAGTGTTATCACACCAAACGTCAGTGTCATGTGTTCAACTCATTCTTGTCGTTCGGTGGCGCTCAGCTGTCCGGGAAGGAAAGGTCCAAAGGTCCGCTTTAGAACTTTCCACGCGGGTCCTACAGCTGATGGTTTCCAAGCAACGAGATGGTGTCACTTGGTACAACTGATCCCACAGGGGCCGTGAAGCTCCGTAGCCGGGAAAGAAAGGCGTTCTGTTATTGTCTTTGAGTGAAAGGCCTTTACCAGCAGTAGAGGTTAACGTCTTTGACAAAAAGGTTCGCTAAAGAGGCTTAAAATTTGTCTTTCCTCGATTAACGAGGGCTATCTTTGCTTAGCGCACTCTTTTAAAGAATAAGGACTACAAAAATTCACTTCTGTCTCAGGAATTTGACATCGCCCAGCAGGAAAGTTTTTCAAAACAAAATCAATGCGTTGAGTCTTTAAAAAGATGAAAAATTCACGTTTGCACGGTTCGTGCTGCGGGCTAGAAGCTTGAAAGGTACGAAAGTAAATTAAATAGCGGAGATTTAAGAAGATACGCAAGAGCGTAGAAACAAGCTTAAGAGAAGAAGACACGAGACGAGGCGAGAAGAGCGACCAAGTAGAAGAGGCGAGATAACAAGAAGCAGAGCTAGATTTCAGCGCGCACAACTTTTGTACTGGCCGAAAAGAGGTAAAGGAGTTTTTACTAAAGTTTAGCATTTGGGAATAAACTTCTCTGCTCCACCAAATAACAGAAATTAAACACATTTAAAAAAACATATTGCTTTTGCATTGTAGCATAAAGGCATAGGAAATGCTTTTACGATTTTGTTAATACCAAACACATGCGCATTATTCATACATTCCATGCTTGACCTGAAAACATAGAATAATTCATTTTATTAAACAGACAGCTGTAAAGGTGATGAAGAAAGAAGTCTTTTATATCGTTATCACTCAAGATTTTGTAAGTAACAATATGAAGAGTACACATTAACTACGATAGAAAAAGTGGATGCAAAATTAGTCCCCACTTTTGCAAAAATGACCTTTGCCCAACCATCACATTTCAACAGAGGCAGAGGGCGACTGAGAGGAAGAGGTTGTGGACGTCCAGACAGAGACGAGGTTGAGCGACACAGAAAGTCCCAACTGTGTTTCATCTGCGCTGAACCAGGCCACTGGGCTGACAACTGTCCCAAGAAAAGAAGAGACCGAGCTGACCAACGCCCTGACACTGCTCTGAGTGACCCCAACTGACTGGCTGGTGATGATGAGGAACCGAGGGACCTCGCCTCGCAAAATGAGATGAGTATAACACACGAAAAGGACACCACACCTGTCACTGACGATGCACACAACACCGCACTGCTCACAAGCAATGAAGACGCGCTTGCAACTGATCCACTGCTTGCTTTAGTGACAGAAACCATTAAGAAACTTGAAATGACAAAAAAAGCTGAAATGTTTAAAGGTACCTATGCTAAGTTAACAACATCTGTGTGTGAAAAATTACCGGTAATAAGATGTGACATCAAAGGAAAAACTCTGTCATTTATGGTTGACTCTGGGGCCACAAAATCTCTGATCAGAAAAGACCAAATTCAAACTGCATTAAATGGCAAAACAACTCACTCCATTAGTGCGAGTGGACAGATTGTTAAAGAACCATTCACAAAACCTCTATCTGTAACCTGGCATTTACCTGATCTATCAGTGTCCACTACACACAGCTTTCTGTTGTCTGAGTTGTATCCAGTGAATCTAATAGGTCGTGACCTTATGTGCGCACTAGGAATTACCTTGTCTGCAGACGAAAATGGTATCAAAATCAAACAAACCAAATCTGAATATTGCCTAATAAAATGTGAGGTGACCACTCCATTGTATGTGTATCAGTGGAAATTGGACCATCTGCTGACTCCAAATGTGTTACACAAAGCTAAACAATACATGAGCTCATCCTCTGAATTCATGAAGGCAAATGCACTGCATGTTACAGCGCATGTCTCCATGGGTCCAGATGAACAGTATGAAGAAAGCTGGTACCGACAAACTACTGACCGACTCATTCTGAATGGACTGTACTTTAACCAAGATTTTTGCGCTTATAATGTTCCATTACCTCACAAACTGTCAAAGTTCCTCAAAATCCAAAACTCAGCCCCGCATGTCTCAATAGTTAAACCACATAACAAACAATGGCGTGATGTTGTTTTATGGCAAAATGTTTAAAAGCTACAGACTGGAAACAAGACCCAGATAATCCAGACATTTACCACTCTCACAAACTTGACACATGCTATGTGCCATTCACTGCAGGAGTCAATTGTAACCGCTCCTGCTACCTTCTTCCTCAAAATGACTCCACGCCATCTTCCTGTCACACACTCGCAAAAGTCGATGCTCAGCCTCTCACACCCAGTGATGTGTCTCCACTGTTAACACAGTTACCAAGACTCATTGTGGGCCAAACACAAATATGATGTAGGTTTAATTAAAAACTGTAAACCTCTCCAACTAACGCCAAAGTCCGAATACAGACCAAAAGCACGTCAATATCCTCTGAAGCCTGAAGCTGAACAGGGGATAAAACCAGTCTTTGACTCTCTGCTGAAAGCAGGTGTAATTGTTGAGTGCTCTGACTCTCCCTGCCGTACTCCGTTTCCGTTTCCAATTTTTACTCCAATCTCCAATCTGTCCCAATCCATACACCATCATGTCACAAATTCCAACAACTTCAAAATGGTTCTCTGTGGTTGACGTTTCAAATGCTTTTTTCTCTGTACCTGTCCATCCAGACTCCCAGTTTTGGTTTGCCTTTGAACTTGCAGGAAAACTCTATTCCTGGTCTCCAATGCCACAAGGCCTAAATTGCGCTCCTAGCGTTTACTGTCAGGCATTACGTGAGTCTCTTTCATTTGACACTTCAACACTGCCATTTTGCAGTACGTTGATGATATCATGCTCTGTTCAGACACGAAGGAGCAGTGTGAGACTGACACACTGCTTCTATTAAATCACCTGGCTGAGCAGGGCCACAAGGTTTCACTTTCTAAAATTCAGTTTGTAAAACAGAAAGTTCAGTTTCTTGGTCATGTCATCACTCACTCACAAAAAAGCATTACTACAGACAGGGTGACAGCCATTGCCAACTTCTCAAAACCATTGACTAAGAAACAAATGCTGTCTTTCCTTGGCATGTGCTCCTACTGCAGAACTTTTATTCCAAATGACTCTACTGTAGAACGCCCACTACGTGATCTTACTCTGAAAAAAGACATGACACTTCACTCCAAACCCACATGGACATCTGAGGCTGACTCTGCATTTACTCATTTGAAACTGCTACTACAGACAGCCCCTGCTTTGGCATTGCCAAACCCTGACAAGCATTTCTTCCAATTTGTTGACGAACGTGATGGTTGTATGAAATCTGTTCTCGCCCAAAAACAGGGACAGCTGCTGAAGCCTGTGGGTTACTTCTCGACACACCTTGGTCCTGTTGCTAGAGGCCACCCACCATGTCTCTGTGCTTTAGCAGCCTGTGAAGCAGCAATAATTGCCTCTCGTCCCTATGTAGGCTACAGTCATCTCACCCTTTTGCTCCACATGCTGTCTCCAACATTCTGACTGAACAAAAGACAGGTCACTTGACCCCTGCTCGTCAGCTACGTTACAACACCACCCCTCTGAACCTACCGAATGTTGAGGTTAAACGTTGTAACACTCTCAACCCTGCTACACTCCTGCCTCTCTCAGAGGAGGGAGAACCTCACTGTTGTCTCTCTGAACTTGACCTTATCTGTCTGCCAAGACTTGATTTGACTGACACTCCTCTTTCTAATCCTGAACTCATTTTTATGTAGATGGTTCAGCTTCCAAGGACCCAACCACTGGTTCTGCACACGTTGGATATGCAGTTGTGGACGATCATGCAACAGTGACGTCATCTCCTCTCAGTCCTCGGTTATCAGCGCAAGCAGCAGAACTAATTGCCCTGACCAAAGCCTGTCAATTGGCATCTGGTAAAACAGTTAACATTTACACAGACAGTCAATATGCATTTGGTGTTCTACACAACCACGCAGCACTTTGGCGCCACAGAAAATTCCTCAAATCTGATGGCAAACCCATTTCACACAAAGATTTGATTTCTGATCTTTTAGATGCAGTGCTACTCCCATCCGCCGTGGCAGTATGTAAGTGTTCTGCACATAGCTCTGCCAAAGACACAGTCTCTCTAGGTAATGCACGAGCAGACGCAGCTGCAAAAGCAGCGTCACTCACACCCTACGTTGTTACATTACTCTCCCAGACAACGGATCAAACTTGCACTCACTCTGACATTGTTTCACTCTCTGATTTGGGCGCATCTCCACTCCAGCAGACAAAGCTGCTTGGAAAAAGAAAAACTGTACAAACACAAATGGTGTTTGGATGGGCCCTAATGGCAATCCATGTCTTCCTCAAGCCCTCTTCCTGCCTTTTGCAAAATTGTTACGTGGCCTTGACCATGTATCAAAGGAGGGAATGAGAAAAGACCTTCAAAGACATTGGTTTACTGTGGGGTTTAACAAATTTGCTGAAGATTTTTGCTCAAAATGCTTCATCTTCATCACAATTCTAAAGGTAACTCCTACAACAAAACAGATGTTGGAGGTCACAAACCCACCTCCAGGCCTTTTGGCCACATTCAAATGGACTTCATTGAGTTAACACCCTGCGAAGGTAAGAAATACTGTCTTGTAATAGTTGACATGTTTTCAAAGTGGGTAGAAGCATTCCCAACAAAACACTGCACTGCTGACTCAGTAGCAAAAATCCTCTTAAGCGAAATAATTCCTCGCTGGGGACTTCCGAACCTAATTACAAGTGGTAACGGTACTCATTTTGTAAATAACATTCTGAAAACACTGAGTGAACACCTAAAATTAGACCTGAAAACTCATTGCTCCTACCATCCAGCTTCTGGAGGAGCTGTAGAAAGAGAAAATGGCACTCTGAAACGCAAATTGGCAAAAATATCTGAATCAACAGGTAAAACCTGGGTAAAATGTCTGTCTTTGATGTACTTGAGGATGAGAATGCGCGCGCAAAATAACCTTTCTCCCTTTGAGATAGTGTTTGGACAACCTCCTGGAATTGGGTTTGGACCCCCATCCGATAGTACTCTGCCAGACCCAATGATATCCTATTGTATTTCACTCTCTAATATTCTCTCTGATATTAGATCTCAGGTGCTTGATTCCCTGCCCAAACCAGCCACCCACCAGTTCCACAAACTCCAGCCTGCCGACTACATCCTGGTGAGAAACCTGAGGAAGCGCAGCTGGAGAGACAAACCCTGGTGTGGACCCTATCAGATCCTGCTCACGACCCACACGGCTGTGAAGGTCGCAGAGAGAGCCCCTTGGATCCATGCACAACACTGCAAGAAGATTCCTCCACCTGACCAGCTCGTCAACTGCTCCCCCACTGTCAAAGAGGGGACCCAGTGAATGATCACAAAGTAAGAGGCTTGTCCCGAGAACAAGCTCCTACGTGGGAAGACTGGGGTGAGATTTTCACTCACCTCCTCCGCTGAAACTGCTCTGGTGAATGCAGTTCAACGTTGAGACCAGTGCCGAGAGCTGGTCCCACCTACAATCAAGTTTATGAAAGACTCTGTACCACCTGAAGAAATAGAGCTGACCGTTTTCAGCAAATTCAACAGCGTAACTATAACATGTGACACACACTCATCTGTCCCACAGTTCCTCACATCACTGATAACCAGTTTTATACTGACAAATATATATGTATATATATATATTTTTTTTTGGGGGTTCTTTATTGCATTTAAAATTGCTCTAATGATTAATTTTTGAAGATTTAAACAATCATCACATACTCATACATGTAAATGTTATGATAACTGCTTAATTTTATTTTATTTGTTACTATCATTTAATTATTGCTGTTATTGAACAGATCTTTGAACATTAGAAATGGACGGACATCATCCTTGGCATCCGCTTAGACTCCCAGGCTTGTGTGGTCTAAGGGGAACCACGTGCTTTTATTACTTTTATCTTCACTTATTGTAATATCTCTACTCTGGCTATTAACTGACCACACTTCCCATTCTACTTATAACACAACTCTGCCAAGTCTGACCACGATGACCTTTTAATTCGCCAGCGAGCCTCTGATACCCTCACTCCAGACGGGTGGTCTTGGTTCATGGGCGGTGTTTGGAAAACATGGTTAACTAAACTCGCAGGCCTACTTTTAGTGGCTATTATCCTTCTTTTCCTTGTCTCCTGCTGCATTATCCCGCTCATCCGAAGATTAGTGACTTCTCTTTTTAACCTGCAACTAGCTAAACTCTATGTTGAATTGCCTCAACATGACAAAGACCACAACCCAGACACCTCTGCTCTTGATTGTGACTCTGTTAATTCTGTTTTATTTGCTCATCTATTTGAAGAAGACTAAGTATGTTCCTATGTCTGTGTAATGCACATGTAATTTTGTTTTGAAATAGTTATTGTGAAATATAGTCACCAAAGCAATCACAGCTTTTGAACCTGATCATTTTATTTTTTGTTATTTTAGACACGCTAAGGCTAAAATTGTGGTGTTTTTAAATCTTTTCACTAATGCTTTCTTTGAGGTAAAGTCTTATTTGACTTGAAGGTTTTTAAGTTTTACAAAGTGATTTGTTTTGTGAATATTTTTCATCTAATGCTTATGTTTAACCCTAGTGAGTTACGCCGCCTGTGAGGGAGGGGCTGTGGTGTTCTTTTCCCAGCGTTAGGTCAGCTACTGATGGTATGAAATGTTTCTGCTTGATTTAGTCAGCCCTCGGCTGGGTTTTTCGGCACCACGACAGTAGTACAACTCACAAAGCTAAGGTTAATTTGATTTATGTTTTGTAACCTCATTGGCTTTTGATTGATTTTGGTTGATCAATTGTGTTTGATCAAAAGGAGGGAATTGTAATGGGAAAATGATATTTTCCTCTTTCACATGCTCTGTGCTGTCCTTGACCGCAGCAGAATGATATGTGCACCACCTGTGCTACTGTTTTCAAACTGATACAATTGTCTTATACAGAGACAAATGCTGATTCATGTTAGACGGCTCACTCTCTGAGAGCCAGTGTTTCATTTTTCTTATCTGCTGTGATTTCAGTATAAATTCTAATCCTGCCTAGTTAACATTGGGACTGTTCATGCAACCCTGTACACAGACAGATTTGTATGCTCATTCCTCCTTTTGCAAAAGATGTCTCTGAATTCTTTTTCCTTTTTCCTTAAATAAATTCTCTCAAAATTATTCCACAATAATATATTTATTTTTTCAACCACATATACATTAAACTGATTGTACAATGTTCAAATGTGGAATATACATTTACATTTATATACATTTAGTCCTTTAGCAGACGTTTTCCTTTAGAAACCCTATTATTTATGTTCATATATATTCATACTTGTGTAGATGTGTCACATTGAGCAGTTCTGGCCCTGTGAACAGATTTTATGGAGGTGGCAGAGTGGTTAGCACTCAGGCCTAACAGCAAGAAGGTCCTGGGTTCAATTCCCATCCAGGACAGGGCCTTTCTGTGTGGAGTTTGCATGTTCTCCTGTGTCTGCGTAGGTTTCCTCCGGGTACTCTGGTTTCCTCTACCACCAAAAACATGTACAATAAAGGACTACAGATGGAAATTAGCAGTTAAACTATAAACTGGTACAAGCATCTCTGCTCCGGCTTAATGAACATTGTACGTTGTCTTAAAGAAAATAAACTCATTTTAATGCTGCAGGTTGTGTTCATCTTGAATGCTGTGAACCCTGACCTTGCAGGAGCGACAAGAACTGGTGACGATCACAGCCGGGAGAGAAGAAGAAGCCACAATGAGCAGCAGGATGACTGTATGGACAGTGAGCTGTGCAGGAGTCCTGGGGGAAAACTCTGTCCCGTTCTCAGTCCTGAAAATATCAGCACACATCATTTACCATTTAAACTCAGGAGAAGGAAATAAAACCTCTGAGGCACTGATACCTGCCTTGTGTTGAGAGACAAAAATGAGAGAAGTAAAAGAGAAGCCACATCCGGCGGACACAACCTCCTGTCAGGACACCACGATCCATGACCTGCGAAGGTAAACGGAGAAATAAATCATATTAATGACATTCTCTGTAATTAATGTGTCAATGTATTCACAACATTTGACTCAGAAAAACAGATCTGACTCTCTCAATATTTATTGCAACAGGACTTTTCAATTGTTGTTATGTTCCTCCGAGAACCAGTTTCTCCCGGCTCTTTTGGTACTAGCGTTTGAACTAATATTACTTCAATAAAAACTATAAAACCAATGTAAAGTTTGTATGTTTAATTCCACTCAGAAAAAGGTACAAGCCAGCGCTGGGTCACAACACGTAGTTAACAGGAGGTCAGCCCACGTGTTGTGCTGCTGGTCAACTCAATGCTCAAAAGGTCCTAACCTTTGGCCACTCCTCTCACAGGAGGGGACACTTCCTACTTTGAATCAGTAGTTTACCTATGTGTCCAGCCAGGGCTGACCAACTGGTTCTGACTGGTTTAAACAGATGAGGTATGTAGTGGACTAATCTAGGTGCAGTGTATCATGCAGAGAGTGTAAATAACAAACAAAACAGTTGAAAAAGGGTTTCTTACAGTTAGAAGAATTTTAGTTTTAATGTTTAGAGTTACTGGGGCTTATAGTTCTCTTCAGGTCATGTCAAATTCATGTCAAGTCCGTCCTGCTAATCCATGAAGTAGACATAACTAGAGTGAGACATGGCTTGTCACGGGACTTTTGCACCTGGACCATTGTGAACGCCTCTCACCAAGGCCGTCACTGTGTTGTATAAATTCTCATGTTCTGTTTACATCTTTAAGCAAACCTCCCGCTGTACCCTTGTTACTGTGTGTCTGCTTTGCTTCTCCTTGCAAGGATTAAAACCTGGCCATTGCTTGTTAAATTATAATCTGTCTCCGTGTCTCTCTGGATAAATATAAGGACATAGAAAATTCTTATAACACATCTCCTTTGTCTTTTTAACATTAAAAACAGGAAGTGGTCACACCAGTTCTTTAAATGGTGGATCTCATGCATGTACCACAGAGGACCAGTCCTCTTTATACAGTAGGCTTAAGATCACTGTATCGTCAGAGAACTTAATGATGGGATTGTTGCACAGACGGCTCCTGCATTCATTTGTGTAGAGTGAAAAAAGGAAAGGAGAACTCACACATTCCTGTGGGACACCTGTGTTAGAGTATTTGACCGTAGAGAGAACACCATTTACTTTTACTTGCTCTTGTTAAGAAAAATAAAACCATTGAATAATAAAATGATTAACATGCAAATCAGTCAATTTCTGGACCAGTAGCTGTGGTTGTACTGCCGAATAAAAGTCAACACATAAGTGTTTTATACGTGTTTGTAAACGAGCAAGTTGCAGGGGATCTTTAGCATGTTCACAATGATCTTTTCAAAACATTTCATTACAACAGATGTCAAAGCTACTGGCCTTAAGTTGTGAACAGCAGGACAAAATACTTAGGGTACAGGGATGATTACAGATTTCTTCCACAGAGCGGGGACAGTGAAGCGCGATAATGATTGTTGATAAAATTGAGCACCTAGCAGCAGTCAGTTTGGAAGCAGAAGTCCTCAGTAAGATGGCAGGATCTAGGAGCCATCTGGTCTGGCAGATTTTTTATTACAGACATAAACTATGTAAAACTATGTATGTAACCTACAGTATGTAGGGTTAATAGTTGGACAACAAAAAGCAACTCCACTGGGGAGGGTCCAAGTTCTCAAAGTCATTGAGCTCATAGCTCTCAGTGTCATTAGAAGTAGAGAGCTGGATCCTGCTGGGATTCTTATTAGCAATGCACTGGATCTATTGACAATTATAACACAGAATATATTGCTTTCATTTGCAACGTTTACCAGGTTGGCGCCACCAACTGGAGGAGGTATGAGCTTATGTCTATAAACAGAATTAGTTTTGCATTCAGACCCCTGACTCATTGTGTCGCTTCACAAAAAGGACCTAATATGACACGTACTGGTAACACATGTGTAACTTTAAAAGTACTCACATTTTTAGACATATCTGTGAAGACGGTGCAGCCAACACTGAAAAAAGGCTTCTTTTGTTTTCAAGGGCAAATACAGATTCAGATGCACTGCTCTGCTCAAGTTGAGTTCTGCTTTGTTTGTCCTAAGCTCACTCCCGGAGTGGCCCCCAGACAGACCTCCATACCAGTGTGGCACAGGAACTAGACACCCCTTCTGCTCTGTAACTGTTATAAATGCAAGAATTAACAAGTAAATAGCACCAATACCACCAGTTATTTTTGTTCTCATCTTTTATGCTCTACCAATGCTATACTTTACTTAAAATGGCACTTTGTTCTTTACTTTCTTCCCCTCCTCTTTTACCAAACCCCTCACCATTATGGCTACAGCTTGTCTCCACTAATGCACTCAGTAATATTATCAGAATGCATGTATTATCTCAGAGAAGCATATAAATGATGAAAGTTTATTCTGTAAAATGTAACTCAGTGTATTCATATTTCATGTTTCATTTCTGAACAATCAATAAAGGAAGGACATAGCCACAATATCGCTCAGACCGCTGTGTAGACCTGTCTGTCGTCGAAGAAGCAAGTTCCTAGTTTGTGAATCTCGTTCACTGACAAAGGCAATAAACGTTTTTCTGATTCTGATTCTGATCAGGTTTTATTATTGTGTCATGCTTGAAACACAAGCCTGGCCCAAATGTGCTTACAAGACACTCCCAATTAAACCAAAGACCAGATACCAACACTAAATGGAGTGAGTAAAACAAACAAAAAAAAAGTGTATCACAAAAGTAAAAAGCCAACCTGGTCACAACATAAATTCAAATAAAAATGATTCTAAGACAAGGTAATCAGACATAAAATAGACTATACATATGTCAAATTAAACTATGCTGAAACAAAATAAACTAAAAAGACTATACATAAGTTGATTAAAGCTACGCTAAAACAAAATAAACTATGCACAGTACAAATGTGTATAAATAGTGTATAGTGCAGGTTGTGTAACAGGTATTGCACGTTACAAATATTGCACGGTGAGATTCCACATGATTGTGGAAATACTGCTTGGTGAAAAGAGTTTCTGTGTTAGCAGTGTTCATTGTAGAGTCTGACAGCAGCAGGAAGGAAAGCCCTGCAGAATCTCTCCTTCACACACCGAGGGTGGAGCAGTCTGTCACTGAAGCTGCTCTCCAGAGCTGACAGGGCGTCCTGCAGGCGGTGGGACTTATGGTCCAGCATAGATCACCCACTTACCGCACTGAGTCCAGAGGACAGCCCAGGACAGAGCTGGACTTCCTGATGACCTTGTCCAGCTTCTTCTCTCTCCCTCTCTGTGATGCTGAGAGGGAGAGAGAAGACAGTAAAACTATTAAACACATGCACATATTTGTTAAACAGATGTACATTAAAACTGAATAATGTGGTGTCTACCTTTTGTGTGCTCAGGAATCCTCTCCAAGAAGCCTGAAAAGAAAAAAACATGCTTTAGTCTCAGGAGAATAGATCTGGAGATTTGAACAAAACAATCCAATATACATATCTTTTCTTTGTTTTCTTCTTTCTTATCCTCTTTCCTTTGCTTTTCATCTCTTTTAGGCCTCTTCCTGCGAGAAATCAGTTTATTTAACTTGAATTAGACTCTTTACTCTTGTCTGTCCATGAAAGTCAGATTACTTTTACTTCTGTTACTTTTTCATCTTACATTGTACTTTCTTCCCTCTCCTTTACTTTTGCCCTTTGTTTACGCTCCTCTTTTTGCACAAGCTCCTTGTCTATAGTTTACTGCTGGGTCTCTTTAGACTGTCACCTTTTGGAGAAGCAGAAGAAAAAACAGCAAGTGAAAGTGTAAAACATGTTAATCAACCCCAGGTACTGAATACTCACCTTTTATAGTTTCATTTGTTTAAGGAGAACATATCATTTGTATTTTTCACACAACACAGCAAAAACATGGAACAAGTCCAACTGGAAGAGCTAATGAACCTATTTAAACATGTCACACCACACTAAACCCTCTGACACACAACACACTATATACAATATTTACAAATGTTATACTTATCCTGAAATGACCCTGAGTCCTGCCCCTAAGTCCCAGCACGATTTCACTCAGAAGAAACACTGAAAGCGGTCAGTTCTTAAAAAGAGTAAAAGTGCTTCTCCTTTTGAATTGGCCTTTGTGGTTTATCTGACCTTTTCCAGTGTTTCCACTCGGCGCCCGGTCCCTCATGTAATCTTCCATCTCCTTCACCCAGTCCGGCTTGGGCCCAGGAAACAAGGGGACCGGCTCCTGGGGTCTGGGAGGTGTGGCAGGGGAGGGAGGTGCCCTGGAGGGAGCAGAGGAGACAAGAGGGTTAGTGCAGGGAGCACAGGGAGGAGGCACCAGGGGCTCACGAGGAGCAGCTGGGGCCTTCCGAGCCTCAGAAGGAGAAACAGAAACATCCAGAGCAAAGGAGTCTGGGAGCAGAGAGAAGCTCAGCTGAGGGACCTGAGCAGGAGGAGGAGAGATAGCAAGAGAGCGGCGCAGCGAGAGAAGGAGCCAGAGCTAAGCTTACGGACCTTAGCAGGACGAGAGAGAGCAAGGGAGTGAGAGGGAGGAGAGGAGGAGCAGGAGGATGAGGAGGAAGAACTAAGGTATCTAGCACGAGACTTAAAGACGCCAGAGGAGCTAGAGGAGCTAGAGGAGCGAGTGGAGCGAGAGTTAGAGTCAGAGAAAGAGCAAGAGCTTGAAAAGAGTGTCTCCTGAGGAGAGACAGACACAAAGGCAGAGTTCAAGGGGCCTGTGGAGGAGGCAGGTGCAGAGACAGGGGTGTGTGGGGTGTAGTGAGTGTGGGCAGCCTGTGCAGGAGGAGCACGTCGGGACACCCCGGCCTCGTCGTCCAGGAGAAGCGCTGGGCCATCAGTGAACAGAGATCTGTGGAGAGAAATACATCTGTTAAAATCCTCACATCATGTGATGCCATTGTGTGATTCATCAAAATAAAGCAAAGCCATGAGGCTCTGAGGTCTTTTAAATCCATGTCTGAACATGGAACTGTTACTGATTCAAGTCCACCATGTACTTTCTGTCTAGTGCCATTTTCTATAGTTTCATGGACACTAGCACAATGTACCAATACAGAGAGTACTTTTAAAGCAGCACTGTTTAATCTTAAACCATCTTTTACTCATAAAGCCTCAGAGTGATTTTGACCAATCTCAGATCAAACCAGGAGAATATGTCCACGTTCAAAGACATTATTATTCACTAAACTACTAAAATTATAGCACTTTAATGTGCAGAAAGGTTACAGTGTTGTTATAAAGTTGTTAAGAGTTATTTATGAATAATCATTTGTCCTCATTACAATCTGGATAGATTTACTTTATGAATAGATCTTATTTTTTCATAATAGCTACAAAACTAACACAAAAACATAACTGTACATTTTCATTAACAAATATGTTCAACAAACTCTGCTTCTACATGTACCTGGTTTACACAGGATTCTCCTAAATTACTTTTTGAAACCTATTGTATTATATTTGGAAATGAATCAACATAAAACAAATTTATTTTCTATAATTAGGTACTGGGTTAAATACAAAATGTATAATATAGAAATTAATCAAAATACGTTGCAGACAGCTCTCAATTTAAATGTTAGCCTCCTGTGCGTTTTGTTGCTTTCATTAATATGTCTGTGTAAATGGACTTTTACATTATTTCTGATAGGCTCTAAGAACAAACAAAGTCACAACAAAAATACACATATTCTGAGTTAAAATTTACCGTGAAACATCATTTAAACATCGACAAAAGACCATTTTGCTCAAATATATTGGTTCATATAGTTGCTGTGCAGATTTAATGGGAAAGCCCATAGGAAATAACATGAACATGGAAATCTTAAAATCTCACCTTTTCTCTCAAAAGGTCTCGTAGTCCTGGTCAGTAGGTGGTCAGTAGAAGTCTTAGTAGGAAATGTCCGCAGTTAAAGTCTCCTTTTTGAAGAAATCGTCGAATCAAACTCAAGATTTGCTCTTTTTTCTCACAGCCAGAAGTTTGCAAGTTTTGCAAGAACGTACTTGCTAGGAGATGCTCTTAGCAACCGGCACCTGTACGTGGTTACGTCAGCACGTGCACCGCTGTAGTATGCTAACACTGGTGATGGATATTCATATTTAAAAAGTGAACTTGGTTATAATGACACAGGCAGTATGTAAAGTGTTGAAGTAGCAGATATATACCGTTAATACTTGACAGTTACAGTCGAGGAAAGAAGTGGAAGAAAGCTTTATAATCACATCCTGCAACTCAAACGTGGCACCGCTATTTTAGCTGTGAAAGTGCTGCCACCCTGTGGTTCCAGGGGACATGGCTATCTTTTTGTTACCTGTTGCCCACTTTAAAGAAAACTCATTAATGGATGCTACAACAACAACAGGAAAACAATACATATTTAAAACGAATTTAATATAACATAAATAAATAATAATAATTACACACGGATAATGTGCCATTACAAATGATGAAAACCTGTCCTGTTATCAAGTTTGAAAAGGTGGCCTCTCCCCCATACGGGCCTGTCCCACATGTGGTAAACTGCTGGAGCATAACACATAGGGCTGTAAACACATGTGACAGATGTAAGGTTATGTTCTGTTTTGTGTGCTTGAACATCGATCCAAACTGTACAAATTATTACGAGCCACGCTCCAGTGGTGTAGCTCTCCATCAGACCTTGATACCAGTGTGGGCATGAGCAGTGAACTCCAGATAGATTTAAACATGTGGGAAAGGTGGTGAATGTTTGATATCTGAGACAAAACATACATCATTATGTGTAAAATAAATCTGAGGAGTTGTCTCTTTAAAATATCAGTACATGTGGGTGATCTAATATTACATATTACATACTTCAATAATGCAACAAATAACTTTTCAAACTACTTTTTAAAACTTGTCTTTATTTTGTTTTACGACATCATAATTAACTGTAATCATTAAAAAAAGTGTAAGAAATGATGAGGAGGCTGCGTGTATACATTAAACTGATTGTACAATGTTCAAATGTGGAATATACATTTACATTTATATACATTTAGTCCTTTAGCAGACGTTTTCCTTTAGAAACCCTATTATTTATGTTCATATATATTCATACTTGTGTAGATGTGTCACATTGAGCAGTTCTGGCCCTGTGAACAGATTTTATGGAGGTGGCAGAGTGGTTAGCACTCAGGCCTAACAGCAAGAAGGTCCTGGGTTCAATTCCCATCCAGGACAGGGCCTTTCTGTGTGGAGTTTGCATGTTCTCCTGTGTCTGCGTAGGTTTCCTCCGGGTACTCCGGTTTCCCCTACCACCAAAAACATGTACAATAAAGGACTATGGAAATGGATGGAAATTAGCAGTTAAACTATAAACTGGTACAAGCATCTCTGCTCCGGCTTAATGAATATTGTACGTTGTCTTAAAGAAAATAAACTCATTTTAATGCTGCAGGTTGTGTTCATCTTGAATGCTGTGAACCCTGACCTTGCAGGAGCGACAGAACTGGTGACGATCACAGCCGGGAGAGAAGAAGAAGCCACAATGAGCAGCAGGATGACTGTATGGACAGTGAGCTGTGCAGGAGTCCTGGGGGAAAACTCTGTCCCGTTCTCAGTCCTGAAAACTAATTCAATACTGCCTCTTGGTTTATGTCAGGCCAAAACCAGTAGCTTAAAATTAAGAAGTGTTTATGTGGGGCACTGAACTCTGAACTAAACTAATGTAAAACATTGAACTATGGAAGCACAACTGTCAAGTGCTACAGTGGTAATTTGAACAGCAAACAGCATTATAAAACATCATACTATGTTCACACTAGACCAAATCCTGTGTGGCATGAAGAAATGGAAACAAGCAAGTCCCTCTTGAATGAAGTATAGTCCTTGTAGTGAGATGGAATGCGCAGAATCTCAAAGCAGGTTGAGGCTGTGATGTAGTTTCCAGTTACTACCTCTACAGACAAACTTGTTGGCAAGACCTCCCAGCCTGTCCAGAATTTTACTAGATTTTGCAGTTCAGTTGGCGTTGCTAAAGAATGAATTAAACAGATTTTAAAATGTTTTATTTCCATAAATATTATGGAATACAAATATTACTTAGTTTCACCTCCAGTGATGAACTCTTGGAGATAGCCCGATATGAACTTTATGTCTGCTGACCAGTCGTCATCATCATCATCTTCATCTGCTTGTGGCCAGGTGATTCGCTGCAGAAGAATCTGCGTCAACAAAAGGCCACATGAAAAAACATCCAGCCGTCAATTGCAGTTATTTCTGCAACCACAATTAATTGGTAACAATAAAATATACATGTATACACATTAAACTACCATAACTACCTACATGTGAAAGGGCTTAATTTCTGAGTTGCTCTAAAGAAGATCCCGACAGTGGATCGCATTACTGCCACAGAATTAGCTACAAGTGTGTGGAGCAGTGAGACTGAGATGGTTGTATACCGAGAGAGTCGCATGTCATCGAAGGATTACGGTTTATATTCAACCAACAGCTGTACCAGATACTGCCCGTGACTTCATCAGTAGAACTGTTTTCAGGAACAGACACCTAATGCTTTTAGATCAGTGGTTACTGAACAACTTAGACCATCCCTTGTTTTCAGCTTATGAACAACAAAGAAACCAGTGGACATCTGAGAATCTAATCAGCAGGACGGATCGACTGCTCTACAATCAGTCTAGGACAGAAGAAGAAGTTTGAATCAACTAATTTGAAGATACCAAATAACTGATTTACTCCTTGGGGATTAATAAAATTGAAGTGAATAAGAAACAAGTTGTCTGTAAACAAAGCTATCAAACTTAGATGCAAGGTCACAGTGGCCAGTGCGAAACCACCTGACAGCACTGGAGAAGGATATAGCATTATCATTCCAGTCCAAACGCCTTTGCTTCAACTTTATCTTCAAGTAAGACCATAAGAAAGCAAAATTACCTCTGGACAGATGTTCTCTGCCCCCTCTTTTGGAAAAAGGATAGCTGCTGTGTCTGGTCTTTGAGTAAGCAAAGTCCACAATGGTGTTTCTTTTAGTCCTCTGCGCAGTTGCTTAATCTGTCTTACGACTCGTCCAATCACCTAATAACAATAATAAGGAATAAAAGACAAGCATAATAATTGTAGTGGAGAGTTGTAAAATGTATGTAGTTTCGTTTTCAATTTTTTTTTATTCTCACTTCACTCACATGAATTAAAAGTTTTTCAAAAACACTTTCGGTTACTTTTGTTCAGAGGAGGAAGGTCCCATGCATAGGCCAACTCCTGTATCTGCTGTTTTTCCTTTTCTGACAGGTTGGATTCTCCTTCCAACTTTTATATATATATATATATATATATATATATATATATATATATATATATATATATATAAATACAGTTTATATAAAACTTTAAGCAAAATTCACATTTTACCAACTACAGTTATAAAGAAAATATAGAAAAATCTAACTAAGACATGTCTGTTAAGAGTCTCAGTCAACCAGGCCATCTAGAAGAAAAAAGGGTTAAAGCCAAAGCATCTGGACGTAGGTTTGAAGGTGAACCTTGTCCAGATGCTTTGGATTTAACACTTTTTCCATCTTCAAACTAAGAGATATGAGAGAAACATACAAGCTTGGTTGTGTCACGAATGTCGAGGTCCGGACAATCCTCTACAGTGACAGTTGATGTTTCAGGACTGCCACCAAGTAGGACATGCACAAAAGCTGGACTAAGTCCTGAAAGACATGGCCCTCCATGGAGAAAGAAGTGACCCATCATTCTCCCTGCCACAAGGAACAGGTCACTTTAAACAAGAAAGTGCGACGGTTCTCCATCAAAAGCCGAGTGACACTGCTATTTGCTGTGAAAAAAATTATGTTAGAAAGCAATTGGTTTTCTAAATTTGTACGGATGTTTCAATATTTGTGAACTGTAAATTCTTAAATCCTTGATGATTCATTTTTATTAAATGTTTCATAATAGCAATGCATTATAATTTAATTGTATAGCAAACAGCATGGGCATATATGCATAAAATACATACCAAAATGAATGTGAAATCCAAACTTTAATTTTTCCATGCAAGTTGAGAAGAAAAAACGTGTAACCCCAAGTCCAATAGCAGTATCCCCTGTACAACAAAATTTTAATAGTAGGCTTAATTATTATTTGACAACTATAACTTTTATTTGGTTTTACCTTCAAGTCTGCAAATCAAGGGGCATGCACATTCCACATTGGTTTGCTTATAAAAAATATAAGGGTCATGTCCTGTTCTGCAGGACTTTTCCTGATGTCCATGCATAGAGTTAACGGACTCTTCATTGCATGGATTTGGAGATAATACTCCGCACACTGAGATATGGCCTTACTTAAGTCACTAATAGATGACCAATCTAATAAGAAACAGTAAAAAGCAAATATAAGGGGTTCAATACATAAATCTAATATGCATGATTAAGAAATTGAATGTCTCTATCTTAACAATGCTTTGATGGCTGTTCTATAATTAAAAAGACACTTTGAATATCACATACCCATGGAAGTAGTCGCTGAAGTTATGGATGGTCCAGGAACCACTGCTTGTTCCTTTTCACTGGGATAAACTGCAAGTGTCACTTGACTAAAATAAAAAATAAATAAAAAATAATTATACACATATGTAACAAATGCAAGAATGACAACAGGCTTGGTTTATTTAATGTCAAAACACTGTGAAGAGACAATAGAAACAACACTGATAAAATTATTCTTTCGTATAAAAGGGTTATTCAGTCTAGATATTGAATCCAACCAATAAAACCTCTTTAAAAAATTAGAAAATAAAAAGATACCTTTCACCACATGTAGATGCGTGCTGCTCTATCCGATCAGATTTAAACATTTTCAGAAAAACAGGACAGGACTGAGCTGTTGGAAAATAGAAAGATGTTTTAGTAAAACATAATTATGTGAAAGGACATAAATATGAACTAGGTTCCTAAGTTTTAAATTATGGTGTAGTAAGAAGTGTAGGTTGTCGTAAGGACAGACAAATCATACATTGTTCCTCAACCAGATGAGCTGTGTCTTCCTTAGGCCCGTCACTGTCAACTTCAATGATCAAACAGGAGTCAATATAATACTTTAGAAGCTGCAGAGGTACAGCAACACCACACTTGTGACATGTGGCTTTTGCCATACGCTGAAGGCTCCATCAGTTAGTTGTAGTGGACTTCTATCAAGATCTTCTTGGACAGGGACTATGAACAGTTTTTACCCTTGAGCAACAGACTTCAAGAGTCTGCCTGTATAACCAGCATCGTCAGGTGACACAAGGGACAGTTTACCGCTTCCCCATCCACCTGTCAAAATTAAAAATTATTTAAAAATTGCAGCCAAACATAGATTGCATAGTATAGTTTTTATAGACATTACTGCAATTATATTAAATAAACTAACCTTTGCTTCTTGTTAAAAAAATAAATCTCTGCTTACCAGCTGCTTTATAAAGTAGCCATCCACCTGTTACTGTTTGCAGTTTTGGAAATAGAACTTTGAGGCGTCACATAACTGTAGGTGAAAAAGTACAAAAAATTGACATTTCATCTCAAAACAAACTTATTTAATATGCATTGCACACACAATTAATATAACACAATATATATATATATATATATATATATATATATATATATATATATATATATATATATATAGCAGTCCTTGGACCCAACCCAGCCTGCATATGGGTCACTGTCTGGGTCACTTTCTCAAGCTCACTTGGAGTTTTTTCACACTGCTTTGGTAGCAAATAGAAAGACACCTCGAGTGCCTTGATTTTTGGCTGGGATAACATTTGTTGCTGGAAAGCGATTCTTTCCCGGCCTTTAGTAAAAATGCCTGGAAATGTTCTATGGTGAAAAGCTTTTGATTAAAAATTTAAATACAAGTTTAAGGTTTTTTTCATTAGGTAGGCAAATTTCGAATGGAGTGTTGCAGTACAGGTGGTTGGGGAAAAACATGCAGTCAGCTTGTTAGGAGATTCCTGAGACCAGTTTATACTGGTTTTAAGCCAGGTCCGTGTGTAAACATATTTAAAATGTTTTTAGAAGAAATTAGCATCTGTGGTGAGGGATAGAATTCTGAACAGACAATGAAAAAAACTATTTACAACATAGCCGTAAGAACTTACATTAAAACCTATAAATTAAGAATTTTACTAACTTGAATTTGCTAACTGTATACTAATTTGCTCATTAAATAAACATACAATGTGAGGTACATTCATTAATGTATTCAAACCAGGCTCTGACATTACCTACAAGTAGCAGAGTGGTTGTCATTTGCCAAAACCATCTTAATTTGTAATAGTTTGTGGATAAGGCCAATTTCTCCAATGAAAATGTATTATGACCATGCCTCCAGTAGCCCCCATTCTGTACTTTAGGACATTCTGTTTACAAACTTTTAAATGGTCTATATCAAATTGGTTTAACATATGACACTTTAATGCCTGCAGTTTGATCTGTGAAAAGAAAGCAGTACTACACTAACAGAAAAAGCTGAAAGTTTATGCTAGTAAACTAGCTTTGGTTTTTGGCCTCTTCTCCCGGCTGTATTGAGGGGACCAGCACATTAGCCCAAACCGCACGATCCTATCCCAGTGGAAATGCGCTAAAAAAATTAAACACACCGCAGGCATATGCCATATTAGTTCTTACCTTGTCATTTCCATTTGAAGCGATGGTCCAGTAGAATGGTCCCTCCTATCCAGCGATAAAACATTTAGTATGGTCAGACTTCAAAATAATGCGTAAAGCACAAGTGTGTACTACACCTTGCCTTAGCTTCAACGCTCGCTGTACTTGGCTGTCTTTCAGTCAATAAATCCAGCAAACGCCTGGCTGACTGGACAATTTCAACTTGGTTATTCTGAAATAACACAAATGTTTATCGCTACTATATGTGACAGACCTTCAGTAGAAATACAACAGAACAGGAGTAAAACAGTATCTAACTTAGCACCCTTGGCGCATCAGTTGCAGGTCCCGCCATGTTTGTTGTAGGTTATTACCATGGTCATCCTCCATAGCTGCTATTGTCCCCTAGTGATTACTTAACTACTAGTCTATTTAGTGTGCTTGAGCTTTATAACATTTATTAGAAGTAACATGTGTTTTTAAAAACGTCAGATATTGCATGCTAGCCTATATAAACTTTGATATCGAAAGATGAACTTACTGCAGTGTTGCTGCTGGCCGCCATTGTTCAACTGGCTTGCGCTGTATTGCTGTGTTTACCAACGTGACCAGGTCATCGCTGCGTGATTGGCTGAGGATAGATCGACTCACACAATATCGATTGCAATTCCTCGGTACTCGGATGTTCCATGAACTTCTTTTACTGCGTATTTTACACTGTGAATTTCGACGGTTGAAGTTGAGTGGTCGAAAACATATCTATTTAATATTTATACGGCGATTTTTTTATTTTGGATTTTGAAACTTTGATAATATCTATTGAAATTTCTAACTTTGAAATTCAGTCACTAAAATTCAAAGACAAAAATATTCAAACATATGTTTTCAGTGATAAAAAAAATCAGAGTTAGAAATTCACAGGTATTTAAAATTCAAAGTCTGATGACACAAATAATCTTCCATATGTGTGCGTCTGCTTTGCTTCTCCTTGCAAGGATTAAAACCTGGCCATTGCTTATTAAATTATAATCTGTCTCCGTGTCTCTCTGGATAAATATAAGGACATAGAAAATTCTTATAACACATCTCCTTTGTCTTTTTAACATTAAAAACAGGAAGTGGTCACACCAGTTCTTTAAATGGTGGATCTCATGCATGTACCACAGAGGACCAGTCCTCTTTATACAGTAGGCTTAAGATCACTGTAGAGAACTTAATGATGGGATTGTTGCATAGACGGCTCCTGCATTCATTTGTGTAGAGTGAAAAAAGGAAAGGAGAACTCACACATTCCTGTGGGACACCTGTGTTAGAGTATTTGACCGTAGAGAGAACACCATTTACTTTTACTTGCTGTTGTTAAGAAAAAATAAAACCATTGAATAATAAAATGATTAACATGCAAATCAGTCAATTTCTGGACCAGTAGCTGTGGTTGTACTGCCGAATAAAAGTCAACACATAAGTGTTTTATACGTGTTTGTAAACGAGCAAGTTGCAGGGGATCTTTAGCATGTTCACAATGATCTTTTCAAAACATTTCATTACAACAGATGTCAAAGCTACTGGCCTTAAGTTGTGAACAGCAGGACAAAATACTTAGGGTACAGGGATGATTACAGATTTCTTCCACAGAGCGGGGACAGTGAAGCGCGATAATGATTGTTGATAAAATTGAGCACCAAGCAGCAGTCAGTTTGGAAGCAGAAGTCCTCAGTAAGATGGCAGGATCTAGGAGCCATCTGGTCTGGCAGATTTTTTATTACAGACATAAACTATGTAAAACTATGTATGTAACCTACAGTATGTAGGGTTAATAGTTGGACAACAAAAAGCAACTCCACTGGGGAGGGTCCAAGTTCTCAAAGTCATTGAGCTCATAGCTCTCAGTGTCATTAGAAGTAGAGAGCTGGATCCTGCTGGGATTCTTATTAGCAATGCACTGGATCTATTGACAATTATAACACAGAATATATTGCTTTCATTAGCAACGTTTACCAGGTTTATTACTAGTTTAGAGTCTACTTCAACTTTCTGGGTTAAAGCTGGGTTATTATTATTATTATTATAAAATCAACCTAAACTATCTAACTCTGTGGAGTCAGGTGTTTTACTGTAAACCAGAGGAAAGTCCCAGACAGTCGGTGGGTCATGTTTGCTGAAATGAGCTCTGCCTTATCCTAACCAGACTGCTTACACTGCTGTTGTTTCAGAATGAGTTTTGACCAACCAGAGAAGAGCTTTGACCCTTTAGATCGGACCCTGACATTAGTCAATGGAAAGGATGACTTGGATCACTTTTGTAAATAGCATTGTTTTGGCGGCGTGGACATGAACAGAAATGTTATAAAGATGTTTATCAGCTTGTCAGCTCCTGAGGACGGTGACGGCTTCTTAAAAGCACAACTCTCCTGTGGTCACGCAGTTTCTCCTGAACCTCTGACAGAAACATGGCGCCACCAACTGGAGGAGGTATGAGCTTATGTCTATAAACAGAATTAGTTTTGCATTCAGACCCCTGACTCATTGTGTCGCTTCACAAAAAGGACCTAATATGACACGTACTGGTAACACATGTGTAACTTTAAAAGTACTCACATTTTTAGACATATCTGTGAAGACGGTGCAGCCAACACTGAAAAAAGGCTTCTTTTGTTTTCAAGGGCAAATACAGATTCAGATGCACTGCTCTGCTCAAGTTGAGTTCTGCTTTGTTTGTCCTAAGCTCACTCCGGAGTGGCCCCCAGACAGACCTCCATACCAGTGTGGCACAGGAACTAGACAGCCCTTCTGCTCTGTAACTGTTATAAATGCAAGAATTAACAAGTAAATAGCACCAATACCACCAGTTATTTTTGTTCTCATCTTTTATGCTCTACCAATGCTATACTTTACTTAAAATGGCACTTTGTTCTTTACTTTCTTCCCCTCCTCTTTTACCAAACCCCTCACCATTATGGCTACAGCTTGTCTCCACTAATGCACTCAGTAATATTATCAGAATGCATGTATTATCTCAGAGAAGCATATAAATGATGAAAGTTTATTCTGTAAAATGTAACTCAGTGTATTCATATTTCATGTTTCATTTCTGAACAATCATATGAATGAACTAAATAACAATTACAATGTCTCTGGCAATAAAGGAAGGACATAGCCACAATATCGCTCAGACCGCTGTGTAGACCTGTCACAATCGCGAAGCAAGTTCCTAGTTTGTGAATCTGTTCACTGACAAAGGCAATAAACGTTTTTCTGATTCTGATTCTGATCAGGTTTTATTATTGTGTCATGCTTGAAACACAAGCCCGGCCCAAATGTGCTTACAAGACACTCCCAATTAAACCAAAGACCAGATACCAACACTAAATGGAGTGAGTAAAGCAAACCAAAAAAAAGTGTATCACAAAAGTAAAAAGCCAACCTGGTCACAACATAAATTCAAATAAAAATTATTCTAAGACAAGGTAATCAAACATAAAATAGACTATACAAATGTCAAATTAAACTATGCTGAAACAAAATAAACTAAAAGACTATACATAAGTTGATTAAAGCTACGCTAAAACAAAATAAACTATGCACAGTACAAATGTGAATAAATAGTGTATAGTGCAGGTTGTGTAACAGGTATTGCACGTTACAAATATTGCACGGTGAGATTCCACATGATTGTGGAAATACTGCTTGGTGAAAAGAGTTTCTGTGTTAGCAGTGTTCATTGTAGAGTCTGACAGCAGCAGGAAGGAAAGCCCTGCAGAATCTCTCCTTCACACACCGAGGGTGGAGCAGTCTGTCACTGAAGCTGCTCTCCAGAGCTGACAGGGCGTCCTGCAGGCGGTGGGACTTATGGTCCAGCATAGATCACCCACTTACCGCACTGAGTCCAGAGGACAGCCCAGGACAGAGCTGGACTTCCTGATGACCTTGTCCAGCTTCTTCTCTCTCCCTCTCTGTGATGCTGAGAGGAGGAGAGAGAAGACAGTAAAACTATTAAACACATGCACATATTTGTTAAACAGATGTACATTAAAACTGAATAATGTGGTGTCTACCTTTTGTGTGCTCAGGAATCCTCTCCAAGAAGCCTGAAAAGAAAAAAAACATGCTTTAGTCTCAGGAGAATAGATCTGGAGATTTGAACAAAACAATCCAATATACATATCTTTTCTTTGTTTTCTTCTTTCTTATCCTCTTTCCTTTGCTTTTCATCTCTTTTAGGCCTCTTCCTTGAGAAATCAGTTTATTTAACTTGAATTAGACTCTTTACTCTTGTCTGTCCATGAAAGTCAGATTACTTTTACTTCTGTTACTTTTTCATCTTACATTGTACTTTCTTCCCTCTCCTTTACTTTTGCCCTTTGTTTACGCTCCTCTTTTTGCACAAGCTCCTTGTCTATAGTTTACTGCTGGGTCTCTTTAGACTGTCACCTTTTGGAGAAGCAGAAGAAAAAACAGCAAGTGAAAGTGTAAAACATGTTAATCAACCCCAGGTACTGAATACTCACCTTTTATAGTTTCATTTGTTTAAGGAGAACATATCATTTGTATTTTTCACACAACACAGCAAAAACATGGAACAAGTCCAACTGGAAGAGCTAATGAACCTATTTAAACATGTCACACCACACTAAACCCTCTGACACACAACACACTATATACAATATTTACAAATGTTATACTTATCCTGAAATGACCCTGAGTCCTGCCCCTAAGTCCCAGCACGATTTCACTCAGAAGAAACACTGAAAGCGGTCAGTTCTTAAAAAGAGTAAAAGTGCTTCTCCTTTTGAATTGGCCTTTGTGGTTTATCTGACCTTTTCCAGTGTTTCCACTCGGCGCCCGGTCCCTCATGTAATCTTCCATCTCCTTCACCCAGTCCGGCTTGGGCCCAGGAAACAAGGGGACCGGCTCCTGGGGTCTGGGAGGTGTGGCAGGGAGGGAGGTGCCCTGGAGGAGCAGAGGAGACAAGAGGGTTAGTGCAGGGAGCACAGGGAGGAGGCACCAGGGGCTCACGAGGAGCAGCTGGGGCCTTCCGAGCCTCAGAAGGAGAAACAGAAACATCCAGAGCAAAGGAGTCTGGGAGCAGAGAGAAGCTCAGCTGAGGGACCTGAGCAGGAGGAGGAGAGATAGCAAGAGAGCGAGCGCAGCGAGAAGGAGCCAGAGCTAAGCTTACGGACCTTAGCAGGACGAGAGAGAGCAAGGGAGTGAGAGGGAGGAGAGGAGGAGCAGGAGGATGAGGAGGAAGGACTAAGGTATCTAGCACGAGACTTAAAGACGCCAGAGGAGCTAGAGGAGCGAGTGGAGCGAGTGGAGCGAGAGTTAGAGTCAGAAAAGAGCAAGAGCTTGAAAAGAGTGTCTCCTGAGGAGAGACAGACACAAAGGCAGAGTTCAAGGGGCCTGTGGAGGAGGCAGGTGCAGAGAGAACAGGGGTGTGTGGGGTGTAGTGAGTGTGGGCAGCCTGTGCAGGAGGAGCACGTCAGGACACCCGGGCCTCGTCGTCCAGGAGAAGCGCTGGGCCATCAGTGAACAGAGATCTGTGGAGAGAAATACATCTGTTAAAATCCTCACATCATGTGATGCCATTGTGTGATTCATCAAAATAAAGCAAAGCCATGAGGCTCTGAGGTCTTTTAAATCCATGTCTGAACATGGAACTGTTACTGATTCAAGTCCACCATGTACTTTCTGTCTAGTGCCATTTTCTATAGTTTCATGGACACTAGCACAATGTACCAATACAGAGAGTACTTTTAAAGCAGCACTGTTTAATCTTAAACCATCTTTTACTCATAAAGCCTCAGAGTGATTTTGACCAATCTCAGATCAAACCAGGAGAATATGTCCACGTTCAAAGACATTATTATTCACTAAACTACTAAAATTATAGCACTTTAATGTGCAGAAAGGTTACAGTGTTGTTATAAAGTTGTTAAGAGTTATTTATGAATAATCATTTGTCCTCATTACAATCTGGATAGATTTACTTTATGAATAGATCTTATTTTTTCATAATAGCTACAAAACTAACACAAAAACATAACTGTACATTTTCATTAACAAATATGTTCAACAAACTCTGCTTCTACATGTACCTGGTTTACACAGGATTCTCCTAAATTACTTTTTGAAACCTATTGTATTATATTTGGAAATGAATCAACATAAAACAAATTTATTTTCTATAATTAGGTACTGGGTTAAATACAAAATGTATAATATAGAAATTAATCAAAATACGTTGCAGACAGCTCTCAATTTAAATGTTAGCCTCCTGTGCGTTTTGTTGCTTTCATTAATATGTCTGTGTAAATGGACTTTTACATTATTTCTGATAGGCTCTAAGAACAAACAAAGTCACAACAAAAATACACATATTCTGAGTTAAAATTTACCGTGAAACATCATTTAAACATCGACAAAAGACCATTTTGCTCAAATATATTGGTTCATATAGTTGCTGTGCAGATTTAATGGGAAAGCCCATAGGAAATAACATGAACATGGAAATCTTAAAATCTCACCTTTTCTCTCAAAAGGTCTCGTAGTCCTGGTCAGTAGGTGGTCAGTAGAAGTCTTAGTAGGAAATGTCCGCAGTTAAAGTCTCCTTTTGAAGAAATCGTCGAATCAAACTCAAGATTTGCACTTTTTCTCACAGCCAGAAGTTTGCAAGTTTCAAGAACGTACTTGCTAGGAGATGCTCTTAGCAACCGGCACCTGTGCGTGGTTACGTCAGCACGTGCACCGCTGTAGTATGCTAACACTGGTGATGGATATTCATATTTAAAAAGTGAACTTGGTTATAATGACACAGGCAGTATGTAAAGTGTTGAAGTAGCAGATATATACCGTTAATACTTGACAGTTACAGTCGAGGAAAGAAGTGGAAGAAAGCTTTATAATCACATCCTGCAACTCAAACGTGGCACCGCTATTTTAGCTGTGAAAGTGCTGCCACCCTGTGGTTCCAGGGGACATGGCTATCTTTTTGTTACCTGTTGCCCACTTTAAAGAAAACTCATTAATGGATGCTACAACAACAACAGGAAAACAATACATATTTAAAACGAATTTAATATAACATAAATAAATAATAATAATTACACGGATAATGTGCCATTACAAATGATGAAAACCTGTCCTGTTATCAAGTTTGAAAAGGTGGCCTCTCCCCCATACGGGCCTGTCCCACATGTGGTAAACTGCTGGAGCATAACACATAGGGCTGTAAACACATGTGACAGATGTAAGGTTATGTTCTGTTTTGTGTGCTTGAACATCGATCCAAACTGTACAAATTATTACGAGCCACGCTCCAGTGGTGTGGCTCTCCATCAGACCTTGATACCAGTGTGGGCAATGAGCAGTGAACTCCAGATAGATTTAAACATGTGGGAAAGGTGGTGAATGTTTGATATCTGAGACAAAACATACATCATTATGTGTAAAATAAATCTGAGGAGTTGTCTCTTTAAAATATCAGTACATGTGGGTGATCTAATATTACATATTACATACTTCAATAATGCAACAAATAACTTTTCAAACTACTTTTTAAAACTTGTCTTTATTTTGTTTTACACGACATCATAATTAACTGTAATCATTAAAAAAAAGTGTAAGAAATGATGAGGAGGCTGCGTGTATACATTAAACTGATTGTACAATGTTCAAATGTGGAATATACATTTACATTTATATACATTTAGTCCTTTAGCAGACGTTTTCCTTTAGAAACCCTATTATTTATGTTCATATATATTCATACTTGTGTAGATGTGTCACATTGAGCAGTTCTGGCCCTGTGAACAGATTTTATGGAGGTGGCAGAGTGGTTAGCACTCAGGCCTAACAGCAAGAAGGTCCTGGGTTCAATTCCCATCCAGGACAGGGCCTTTCTGTGTGGAGTTTGCATGTTCTCCCTGTGTCTGCGTAGGTTTCCTCCGGGTACTCCGGTTTCCCCTACCACCAAAAACATGTACAATAAAGGACTATGGAAATGGATGGAAATTAGCAGTTAAACTATAAACTGGTACAAGCATCTCTGCTCCGGCTTAATGAACATTGTACGTTGTCTTAAAGAAAATAAACTCATTTTAATGCTGCAGGTTGTGTTCATCTTGAATGCTGTGAACCCTGACCTTGCAGGAGCGACAGAACTGGTGACGATCACAGCCGGGAGAGAAGAAGAAGCCACAATGAGCAGCAGGATGACTGTATGGACAGTGAGCTGTGCAGGAGTCCTGGGGGAAAACTCTGTCCCGTTCTCAGTCCTGAAAACTAATTCAATACTGCCTCTTGGTTTATGTCAGGCCAAAACCAGTAGCTTAAAATTAAGAAGTGTTTATGTGGGGCACTGAACTCTGAACTAAACTAATGTAAAACATTGAACTATGGAAGCACAACTGTCAAGTGCTACAGTGGTAATTTGAACAGCAAACAGCATTATAAAACATCATACTATGTTCACACTAGACCAAATCCTGTGTGGCATGAAGAAATGGAAACAAGCAAGTCCCTCTTGAATGAAGTATAGTCCTTGTAGTGAGATGGAATGCGCAGAATCTCAAAGCAGGTTGAGGCTGTGATGTAGTTTCCAGTTACTACCTCTACAGACAAACTTGTTGGCAAGACCTCCCAGCCTGTCCAGAATTTTACTAGATTTTGCAGTTCAGTTGGCGTTGCTAAAGAATGAATTAAACAGATTTTAAAATGTTTTATTTCCATAAATATTATGGAATACAAATATTACTTAGTTTCACCTCCAGTGATGAACTCTTGGAGATAGCCCGATATGGAACTTTATGTCTGCTGACCAGTCGTCATCATCATCATCTTCATCTGCTTGTGGCCAGGTGATTCGCTGCAGAAGAATCTGCGTCAACAAAAGGCCACATGAAAAAACATCCAGCCGTCAATTGCAGTTATTTCTGCAACCACAATTAATTGGTAACAATAAAATATACATGTATACACATTAAACTACCATAACTACCTACATGGGAAAGGGCTTAATTTCTGAGTTGCTCTAAAGAAGATCCCGACAGTGGATCGCATTACTGCCACAGAATTAGCTACAAGTGTGTGGAGCAGTGAGACTGAGATGGTTGTATACCGAGAGAGTCGCATGTCATCGAGGATTACGGTTTATATTCAACCAACAGCTGTACCAGATACTGCCCGTGACTTCATCAGTAGAACTGTTTTCAGGAACAGACACCTAATGCTTTTAGATCAGTGGTTACTGAACAACTTAGACCATCCCTTGTTTTCAGCTTATGAACAACAAAGAAACCAGTGGACATCTGAGAATCTAATCAGCAGGACGGATCGACTGCTCTACAATCAGTCTAGGACAGAAGAAGAAGTTTGAATCAACTAATTTGAAGATACCAAATAACTGATTTACTCCTTGGGGATTAATAAAATTGAAGTGAATAAGAAACAAGTTGTCTGTAAACAAAGCTATCAAACTTAGATGCAAGGTCACAGTGGCCAGTGCGAAACCACCTGACAGCACTGGAGAAGGATATAGCATTATCATTCCAGTCCAAACGCCTTTGCTTCAACTTTATCTTCAAGTAAGACCATAAGAAAGCAAAATTACCTCTGGACAGATGTTCTCTGCCCCTCTTTTGGAAAAAGGATAGCTGCTGTGTCTGGTCTTTGAGTAAGCAAAGTCCACAATGGTGTTTCTTTTAGTCCTCTGCGCAGTTGCTTAATCTGTCTTACGACTCGTCCAATCACCTAATAACAATAATAAGGAATAAAAGACAAGCATAATAATTGTAGTGGAGAGTTGTAAAATGTATGTAGTTTCGTTTTCAATTTTTTTATTCTCACTTCACTCACCGCATGAATTAAAAGTTTTTCAAAAAAACACTTTCGGTTACTTTTGTTCAGAGGAGGAAGGTCCCATGCATAGGCCAACTCCTGTATCTGCTGTTTTTCCTTTTCTGACAGGTTGGATTCTCCTTCCAACTTTTTATATATATATATATATATATATATATATATAAATACAGTTTATATAAAACTTTAAGCAAAATTCACATTTTACCAACTACAGTTATAAAGAAAATATAGAAAAATCTAACTAAGACATGTCTGTTAAGAGTCTCAGTCAACCAGGCCATCTAGAAGAAAAAAAGGGTTAAAGCCAAAGCATCTGGACGTAGGTTTGAAGGTGAACCTTGTCCAGATGCTTTGGATTTAACACTTTTTTTCCATCTTCAAACTAAGAGATAAGAGAGAAACATACAAGCTTGATTGTGTCACGAATGTCGAGGTCCGGACAATCCTCTACAGTGACAGTTGATGTTTCAGGACTGCCACCAAGTAGGACATGCACAAAAGCTGGACTAAGTCCTGAAAGGCATGGCCCTCCATGGAGAAAGAAGTGACCCATCATTCTCCCTGCCACAAGGAACAGGTCACTTTCAACAAGAAAGTGCGACGGTTCTCCATCAAAAAGCCGAGTGACACTGCTATTTGCTGTGAAAAAAATTATGTTAGAAAGCAATTGGTTTTCTAAATTTGTACGGATGTTTCAATATTTGTGAACTGTAAATTCTTAAATCCTTGATGATTCATTTTTATTAAATGTTTCATAATAGCAATGCATTATAATTTAATTGTATAGCAAACAGCATGGGCATATATGCATAAAATACATACCAAAAAGAATGTGAAATCCAAACTTTAATTTTTCCATGCAAGTTGAGAAGAAAAAACGTGTAACCCCAAGTCCAATAGCAGTATCCCTGTACAACAAAATTTTAATAGTAGGCTTAATTATTATTTGACAACTATAACTTTTATTTGGTTTTACCTTCAAGTCTGCAAATCAAGGGGCGTGCACATTCCACATTGGTTTGCTTATAAAAATATAAGGGTCATGTCCTGTTCTGCAGGACTTTTCCTGATGTCCATGCATAGAGTTAACGGACTCTTCATTGCATGGATTTGGAGATAATACTCCGCACACTGAGATATGGCCTTACTTAAGTCACTAATAGATGACCAATCTAATAAGAAACAGTAAAAAGCAAATATAAGGGGTTCAATACATAAATCTAATATGCATGATTAAGAAATTGAATGTCTCTATCTTAACAATGCTTTGATGGCTGTTCTATAATTAAAAGACACTTTGAATATCACATACCCATGGAAGTAGTCGCTGAAGTTATGGATGGTCCAGGAACCACTGCTTGTTCCTTTTCACTGGGATAAACTGCAAGTGTCACTTGACTAAAATAAAAAAATAAATAAATAAATAATTATACACATATGTAACAAATGCAAGAATGACAACAGGCTTGGTTTATTTAATGTCAAAACACTGTGAAGAGACAATAGAAACAACACTGATAAAATTATTCTTTCGTATAAAGGGTTATTCAGTCTAGATATTGAATCCAACCAATAAAACCTCTTTAAAAAATTAGAAAATAAAAAAGATACCTTTCACCACATGTAGATGCGTGCAGCTCTATCCGATCAGATTTAAACATTTTCAGAAAAACAGAACAGGACTGAGCTGTTGGAAAATAGAAAGATGTTTTAGTAAAACATAATTATGTGAAAGGACATAAATATGAACTAGGTTCCTAAGTTTTAAATTATGGTGTAGTAAGAAGTGTAGGTTGTCGTAAGGACAGACAAATCATACATTGTTCCTCAACCAGATGAGCTGTGTCTTCCTTAGGCCCGTCACTGTCAACTTCAATGATCAAACAGGAGTAAATATAATACTTTAGAAGCTGCAGAGGTACAGCAACACCACACTTGTGACATGTGGCTTTTGCCATACCGCTGAAGGCTCCATCAGTTAGTTGTAGTGGACTTCTATCAAGATCTTCTTGGACAGGGACTATGAACAGTTTTTACCCTTGAGCAACAGACTTCAAGAGTCTGCCTGTATAACCAGCATCGTCAGGTGACACAAGGGACAGTTTACCGCTTCCCCATCCACCTGTCAAAATTAAAAATTATTTAAAAATTGCAGCCAAACATAGATTGCATAGTATAGTTTTTATAGACATTACTGCAATTATATTAAATAAACTAACCTTTGCTTCTTGTTAAAAAAAAATAAATCTCTGCTTACCAGCTGCTTTATAAAGTAGCCATCCACCTGTTACTGTTTGCAGTTTTGGAAATAGAACTTTGAGGGCGTCACATAACTGTAGGTGAAAAAGTACAAAAAAAATTGACATTTCATCTCAAAACAAACTTATTTAATATGCATTGCACACACAATTAATATAACACAATATATATATATATATATATATATATATATATATATATATATATATATATATATAGCAGTCCTTGGACCCAACCCAGCCTGCATATGGGTCACTGTCTGGGTCACTTTCTCAAGCTCACTTGGAGTTTTTCACACTGCTTTGGTAGAAATAGAAGACACCTCGAGTTGAGGCTGTGATGTAGTTTCCAGTACAGTACAACATGCAGTCAGCTTGTTAGGAGATTCCTGAGACCAGTTTATACTGGTTTTAAGCCAGGTCCGTGTGTAAACATATTTAAAATGTTTTTAGAAGAAATTAGCATCTGTGGTGAGGGATAGAATTCTGAACAGACAATGAAAAAAACTATTTACAACATAGCCGTAAGAACTTACATTAAAACCTATAAATTAAGAATTTTACTAACTTGAATTTGCTAACTGTATACTAATTTGCTCATTAAATAAACATACAATGTGAGGTACATTCATTAATGTATTCAAACCAGGCTCTGACATTACCTACAAGTAGCAGAGTGGTTGTCATTTGCCAAAACCATCTTAATTTGTAATAGTTTGTGGATAAGGCCAATTTCTCCAATGAAAATGTATTATGACCATGCCTCCAGTAGCCCCCATTCTGTACTTTAGGACATTCTGTTTACAAACTTTTAAATGGTCTATATCAAATTGGTTTAACATATGACACTTTAATGCCTGCAGTTTGATCTGTGAAAAGAAAGCAGTACTACACTAACAGAAAAAGCTGAAAGTTTATGCTAGTAAACTAGCTTTGGTTTTGGCCTCTTCTCCCGGCTGTATTGAGGGGACCAGCACATTAGCCCAAACCGCACGATCCTATCCCAGTGGAAATGCGCTAAAAAATTAAACACACCGCAGGCATATGCCATATTAGTTCTTACCTTGTCATTTCCATTTGAAGCGATGGTCCAGTAGAATGGTCCCTCCTATCCAGCGATAAAACATTTAGTATGGTCAGACTTCAAAATAATGCGTAAAGCACAAGTGTGTACTACACCTTGCCTTAGCTTCAACGCTCGCTGTACTTGGCTGTCTTTCAGTCAATAAATCCAGCAAACGCCTGGCTGACTGGACAATTTCAACTTGGTTATTCTGAAATAACACAAATGTTTATCGCTACTATATGTGACAGACCTTCAGTAGAAATACAACAGAACAGGAGTAAAACAGTATCTAACTTAGCACCCTTGGCGCATCAGTTGCAGGTCCCGCCATGTTTGTTGTAGGTTATTACCATGGTCATCCTCCATAGCTGCTATTGTCCCCTAGTGATTACTTAACTACTAGTCTATTTAGTGTGCTTGAGCTTTATAACATTTATTAGAAGTAACATGTGTTTTTAAAAACGTCAGATATTGCATGCTAGCCTATATAAACTTTGATATCGAAAGATGAACTTACTGCAGTGTTGCTGCTGGCGCCATTGTTCAACTGGCTTGCGCTGTATTGCTGTGTTTACCAACGTGACCAGGTCATCGCTGCGTGATTGGCTGAGGATAGATCGACTCACACAATATCGATTGCAATTCCTCGGTACTCGGATGTTCCATGAACTTCTTTTACTGCGTATTTTACACTGTGAATTTCGACGGTTGAAGTTGAGTGGTCGAAAACATATCTATTTAATATTTATACGGCGATTTTTTTATTTTGGATTTTGAAACTTTGGATAATATCTATTGAAATTTCTAACTTTGAAATTCAGTCACTAAAATTCAAAGACAAAAATATTCAAACATATGTTTTCAGTGATAAAAAATCAGAGTTAGAAATTCACAGGTATTTAAAATTCAAAGTCTGATGACACAAATAATCTTCCATATGTGTGCTGCTTTGCTTCTCCTTGCAAGGATTAAAACCTGGCCATTGCTTATTAAATTATAATCTGTCTCCGTGTCTCTCTGGATAAATATAAGGACATAGAAAATTCTTATAACACATCTCCTTTGTCTTTTTAACATTAAAAACAGGAAGTGGTCACACCAGTTCTTTAAATGGTGGATCTCATGCATGTACCACAGAGGACCAGTCCTCTTTATACAGTAGGCTTAAGATCACTGTATCGTCAGAGAACTTAATGATGGGATTGTTGCACAGACGGCTCCTGCATTCATTTGTGTAGAGTGAAAAAAGGAAAGGAGAACTCACACATTCCTGTGGGACACCTGTGTTAGAGTATTTGACCGTAGAGAGAACACCATTTACTTTTACTTGCTGTTGTTAAGAAAAAATAAAACCATTGAATAATAAAATGATTAACATGCAAATCAGTCAATTTCTGGACCAGTAGCTGTGGTTGTACTGCGAATAAAAGTCAACACATAAGTGTTTTATACGTGTTTGTAAACGAGCAAGTTGCAGGATCTTTAGCATGTTCACAATGATCTTTTCAAAACATTTCATTACAACAGATGTCAAAGCTACTGGCCTTAAGTTGTGAACAGCAGGACAAAATACTTAGGGTACAGGGATGATTACAGATTTCTTCCACAGAGCGGGACAGTGAAGCGATAATGATTGTTGATAAAATTGAGCACCAAGCAGCAGTCAGTTTGGAAGCAGAAGTCCTCAGTAAGATGGCAGGATCTAGGAGCCATCTGGTCTGGCAGATTTTTTATTACAGACATAAACTATGTAAAACTATGTATGTAACCTACAGTATGTAGGGTTAATAGTTGGACAACAAAAAGCAACTCCACTGGGGAGGGTCCAAGTTCTCAAAGTCATTGAGCTCATAGCTCTCAGTGTCATTAGAAGTAGAGAGCTGGATCCTGCTGGGATTCTTATTAGCAATGCACTGGATCTATTGACAATTATAACACAGAATATATTGCTTTCATTAGCAACGTTTACCAGGTTTATTACTAGTTTAGAGTCTACTTCAACTTTCTGGGTTAAAGCTGGGTTATTATTATTATTATTATAAAATCAACCTAAACTATCTAACTCTGTGGAGTCAGGTGTTTTACTGTAAACCAGAGGAAAGTCCCAGACAGTCGGTGGGTCATGTTTGCTGAAATGAGCTCCTCCTTATCCTAACCAGACTGCTTACACTGCTGATGTTTCAGAATGAGTTTTGACCAACCAGAGAAGAGCTTTGACCCTTTAGATCGGACCCTGACATTAGTCAATGGAAAGGATGACTTGGATCACTTTTGTAAATAGCATTGTTTTGGCGGCGTGGACATGAACAGAAATGTTATAAAGATGTTTATCAGCTTGTCAGCTCCTGAGGACGGTGACGGCTTCTTAAAAGCACAACTCTCCTGTGGTCACGCAGTTTCTCCTGAACCTCTGACAGAAACATGGCGCCACCAACTGGAGGAGGTATGAGCTTATGTCTATAAACAGAATTAGTTTTGCATTCAGACCCCTGACTCATTGTGTCGCTTCACAAAAAGGACCTAATATGACACGTACTGGTAACACATGTGTAACTTTAAAAGTACTCACATTTTTAGACATATCTGTGAAGACGGTGCAGCCAACACTGAAAAAAAGGCTTCTTTTGTTTTTAAGGGCAAATACAGATTCAGATGCACTGCTCTGCTCAAGTTGAGTTCTGCTTTGTTTGTCCTAAGCTCACTCCGGAGTGGCCCCAGACAGACCTCCATACCAGTGTGGCACAGGAACTAGACACCCCTTCTGCTCTGTAACTGTTATAAATGCAAGAATTAACAAGTAAATAGCACCAATACCACCAGTTATTTTTGTTCTCATCTTTTTATGCTCTACCAATGCTATACTTTACTTAAAATGGCACTTTGTTCTTTACTTTCTTCCCCTCCTCTTTTACCAAACCCCTCACCATTATGGCTACAGCTTGTCTCCACTAATGCACTCAGTAATATTATCAGAATGCATGTATTATCTCAGAGAAGCATATAAATGATGAAAGTTTATTCTGTAAAATGTAACTCAGTGTATTCATATTTCATGTTTCATTTCTGAACAATCATATGAATGAACTAAATAACAATTACAATGTCTCTGGCAATAAAGGAAGGACATAGCCACAATATCGCTCAGACCGCTGTGTAGACCTGTCACAATCGCCGAAGCAAGTTCCTAGTTTGTGAATCTCGTTCACTGACAAAGGCAATAAACGTTTTTCTGATTCTGATTCTGATCAGGTTTTATTATTGTGTCATGCTTGAAACACAAGCCCGGCCCAAATGTGCTTACAAGACACTCCCAATTAAACCAAAGACCAGATACCAACACTAAATGGAGTGAGTAAAGCAAACCAAAAAAAAGTGTATCACAAAAGTAAAAAGCCAACCTGGTCACAACATAAATTCAAATAAAAATTATTCTAAGACAAGGTAATCAAACATAAAATAGACTATACAAATGTCAAATTAAACTATGCTGAAACAAAATAAACTAAAAAGACTATACATAAGTTGATTAAAGCTACGCTAAAACAAAATAAACTATGCACAGTACAAATGTGAATAAATAGTGTATAGTGCAGGTTGTGTAACAGGTATTGCACGTTACAAATATTGCACGGTGAGATTCCACATGATTGTGGAAATACTGCTTGGTGAAAAGAGTTTCTGTGTTAGCAGTGTTCATTGTAGAGTCTGACAGCAGCAGGAAGGAAAGCCCTGCAGAATCTCTCCTTCACACACCGAGGGTGGAGCAGTCTGTCACTGAAGCTGCTCTCCAGAGCTGACAGGGCGTCCTGCAGGCGGTGGGACTTATGGTCCAGCATAGATCACCCACTTACCGCACTGAGTCCAGAGGACAGCCCAGGACAGAGCTGGACTTCCTGATGACCTTGTCCAGCTTCTTCTCTCTCCCTCTCTGTGATGCTGAGAGGAGAGAGAAGACAGTAAAACTATTAAACACATGCACATATTTGTTAAACAGATGTACATTAAAACTGAATAATGTGGTGTCTACCTTTGTGTGCTCAGGAATCCTCTCCAAGAAGCCTGAAAAGAAAAAAACATGCTTTAGTCTCAGGAGAATAGATCTGGAGATTTGAACAAAACAATCCAATATACATATCTTTTCTTTGTTTTCTTCTTTCTTATCCTCTTTCCTTTGCTTTTCATCTCTTTTAGGCCTCTTCCTGCGAGAAATCAGTTTATTTAACTTGAATTAGACTCTTTACTCTTGTCTGTCCATGAAAGTCAGATTACTTTTACTTCTGTTACTTTTTCATCTTACATTGTACTTTCTTCCCTCTCCTTTACTTTTGCCCTTTGTTTACGCTCCTCTTTTTGCACAAGCTCCTTGTCTATAGTTTACTGCTGGGTCTCTTTAGACTGTCACCTTTTGGAGAAGCAGAAGAAAAACAGCAAGTGAAAGTGTAAAACATGTTAATCAACCCCAGGTACTGAATACTCACCTTTTATAGTTTCATTTGTTTAAGGAGAACATATCATTTGTATTTTTCACACAACACAGCAAAAACATGGAACAAGTCCAACTGGAAGAGCTAATGAACCTATTTAAACATGTCACACCACACTAAACCCTCTGACACACAACACACTATATACAATATTTA